>LIEC01010788.1:0-82078 GCA_001925005.1 Drosera capensis | reverse complement strand
AGATAACATATCCTAACTTTTTCATATAAAAAGCAACAAAACAATCACTATCTACTATTTCCTCGGTCCCAAATTAAATACAACAATTGATTCGATACGAGATTTTATGTAAGTGTTAAATTTATGTTGATTTTAATGAAAAAAATAATTTTTTAATGGTAGTAAAGTTTACTCGGCACATTAATTTGAGTGACGTAGATATTTGATGGTTCAGTCTAATCGACTTTGATATCATATTAAATATATGAATTTCAACTAAAAATTAATTGATTATTAATGAAGTGCCTTAAGATCTTTAGATTTCCTCAGCCTCAATATATAGTTAACATTTGTCTATTTAAGCCGTCCTAAAATATAGATAACATATCCTAACTTTTTCATATAAAAAGTAACAAAACAATCACTATCTATTATTTCCTCAGTCCCAAATTAAATACAACAATTGATTATATACGAGATTTTATGTAAGTGTTGAATTTATGTGGATTTTAATGAAAAAAATATTTTTTAATGGTAGTAAAGTTTACTCGGCACATTTATTTGAGTGATATAGATATTGGGTCGTTCAGTCTAATCGACTTTGATATCGTATTAAAATATGAGTTTCAACTAAAAATCAACTAACTATTAGTGAAATGCCTTAAGATCTTTATACTTTCTTCGTCCCAATATATAGTTAACAGTTGTCTATTTAAACCGTCCCCAAATATAGATAACATATCCCAGTAGTAACTTTTTCATATAAAAACAACAAAACAATCACTATCTATTATTTTCTTGATCTCAAATTAAATACAATAATTGACTCGATACGAAATTTTATATGAGTGTTGAATTTATGTTGATTTGATAAAAAAAGAGTATTTTTTATTGATAGTAACTTTTACGGTAGTAATTAAGAGAGAAGTTAGTGGAATATACTGTACCAATTTGATATTTTTAATGCTAAATTTTTTTTCAAAACAGAAATGTTTTATTTATTTTGGAACAACACAAAAAGATAAGTGTTGCATTTATTATAGGACGAAGAAAGTATAATACCACACATCATCTCCTCTAACAACTACTACAATAAACCATATCACTAAAAAAATTCTTTCTTCATTAAATTTTATAAAAATTTAACAAACATAAATCTGAATACGGGATCAATCTGTATGTTATATTATTGGAAGAAGAAAGTATATCTGAAATATTTTTATCCTACCAGATGTGGATAAAATATACTCAACACTTTTGAAGTATTCATCATAAAAAATGTCTTAAAGCTAATCCAACTACAGTAAAAAAGGTCCAAAATGGACCTTATTTTAAACATGATATTATTATACTTGATTTAATGATAACTATTAAGCTATATTTGGTATGAGTAATGGGACATGGAATGGAATGATCTATTCCGTTGAAATTGATAAAATCATATTTGGTATTCTATTCCCAAGGTTGATTTTGATTTTGGTTTTCGATAGTCGGATTCGCACATTCTAATAGGAATGAAATTTTTATAATTTTTTTTATTTTTAGTTTAGGTGGTTAAAAAAAATGAAGTTTTAATTTATTTTTTATATTGTTAAATTTTGTTTTATTAATACAAATCAGAAAAGCATAAATGAATTTCTTAAAAAACTCACCCAAACAAAATCAGACAAATCTTATATGAATATATTCGCACTTTATAATAGTGTATTTTTTATTTGACAATATTTTACTTACCAATTAAATATAATTCATTATATAATCAAAATTTTTATTTTTATTCCAACAAAATGAACCAAACAGATAAAAAGATATGAAATCATTGATTTCATTAATTTTTAAAATCATTCTTATAACCCAAATGTTATCGTGAGTATCAAAGATTAAAAATATTTGTGTCGAATTGTAATCTACTTCTTTCTTGTTTCAAAATTTTTGTAACAAATTGTCTGGACATAAGTATTGAATAGTGTTGAATTTTAATAACTTATTTATCTTATAAAATTAGAGTGGTATTATATTTTTTGATGACAAACAACACCGAGCCAGTAGCAATCTTGCTATTGCGGTCTCCCTCAGATTCGCCGGCCGCCGCCCGTCGTCGATCTCCCATTCC
Organism: Drosera capensis; assembly: GCA_001925005.1. Classification (NCBI taxonomy): domain Eukaryota; kingdom Viridiplantae; phylum Streptophyta; class Magnoliopsida; order Caryophyllales; family Droseraceae; genus Drosera; species Drosera capensis. Next base: position 79,986 of record LIEC01010788.1, on the reverse strand, counting down.
ATCATCGAATCCATGGACGATCGAAGCTTCTCCCACGGCGGATTCCTCCTCCAATGCATACGAGGCTACACTTCATTGATGGAGTTCTTGTGCTTCATCTTATCATCTGGTATCCTCATTTCCATCTCCCCATTTTCCATCGATTCAAATCGCATTGTGGTTGTTATTTTTGTTGTTATTAGTGTTGTTGTGTTAGGTTTCTATTGATTCTCTTTGCCGTTTTCTCATGAGCTTGCTTATTGTTTCGTTAGGGTTTCGCTTCGATTCAAAGCATGTTGATCTACTGAATTCCGAACCATTGATTTAGAATTGGATGTGACAAAGAGAGGAGTGGATACGTTGGAAGATAGACTAGTTTTGTACTTCTGTTTTTGGTGAATTTGCGGTAATAGATTGATGAAACAAATTCAGAGGGATAACTTATGCCAAATGTATTTATTTTACGGCTGTGGTGCCTACTTATGCCTATTTGACTTGATTTGCGTGATAGAAGGGGAAGTTGATAGCAGCGGCGGACTTTAGGGACCATATGGTATTTATACTGAAAATTTTCTATATTTAAAACTTGAAACAAGTTTGAGGTGAAGAAAAAGACAACTCACGTAATTCCGTCAAGTATAGGTTGTGAGGAATGCCAGATGTCTGCAGTCAGCTTGGACCACATGGTTGGAGGGAAGGGGACATTGAGTTAACCCTTTTTGACATGATACCAAATTACCAATACATTGAACCAAAATCATCATCATAAGGTAAAATACAAACAAGTATTTAGCAAAAAGATGATGACCAACAGAGTCTCGAATTTCATATCCAAGATAAACCAAAAAACACTAAAGTCCTTTTTTCTCTTCATTTTGTGTTGTGTCATTGTTTAGGAAATAGAAAAAGAGAGAAATAGTTTGAGATTTGTGCACGGAGAATTGAGAACAAGAAACAATTTTGATACAAATAGAACAGAAACCGTTTATATCTTGTGCTTATCGCTTGCACTTGGCTGATGTGGTACTTGTGGGGAGAATTAGTACCTTCAATTCCTGTTAGCTTTTGAAATTACGAGTGTCTATTTCATAATGTAGTCTTTTAAGGAGATCTCAGGAAAAGCTTATGGAGCTTGCTTGTGGAGAAGATTTACGTAGCATATTGAAGGAACAGAGTGCTACAACTTATCTACAAGTAAACAAGACATCATAAGAGATAGTTAGGAATATCTCAGGTTGTGGAGAAGAATACATCATCATCATTTTAGGGGCTTTGTGGAGTGTTAATTGGATTTAGGCTTGGATGGATGTAAAGAAGATTGGTTGTTGGCTGATCAATTCGTTGTAGCTCTTATCGAAGTTCTCTAAACTTATCTTTGAAAAGAAAACAAGTGTAATGAAATTTTGTTGTAAACAAATGAAACAGGCAATGAGTTGATAAGAAAAATAAAAGCAGATAAAAGGTCTGTAAAAGTTTATGCCTACGGCAATGAGGTTACTATTTACTAGCACTTCATCCCGGTCAAATAAAGCATGTAAACCACAGTTTGACCACCTGTTTAAAAAATATCCAAATGGTATGCATCGGGATGCATTGAAGTCGATGATCTGTATGCAACAAGAAGGGTTCAGACCTGATGTTGTCACGATAGTGAGTTTGGTTCCAGCTTGTACCAAGCTGAGGGCTTTAAAACAAGGAAAAGAGATCCATGGTTTTGCGCTGAAGAACAACATGCTCAGTGTGCCATTAACTAGTGGAAAGGACAATGAGCTGAAATTCTTGGATGCTTAGAAGGGATGTAAATACTCAGTTATGTATTTACAAAATAAGAGTGGGTTATGAGTTATTGTCCTGCCCGAAATTGGGGTTCTAGATCCATATTTTTCTAAGGATATAGTTGTTGTAAGGCATAGGATGTTGCTGGTTCATATGTCTATTGATCCAACTACCTCCACATCAATGAACTTATTGTCACATAACTAAATAAGAGATTTTAACGCGAAACCATATCTGAGGAGTATCAAATTAAAGGAATCAAGGATCATTATCACATTATCGATGCAACTCTTGTTCATAGTATCATAGAAATATTATTTTTTTTTTAATGAAAATCATAGAAATAATTTAGTTGTTTGAGTCGTCCCAAAAAATATATAATATATCATATTTAATAACATTTTCACATAAAAAAATATCAAAACAATCATCATTTGTTACAGTATATACATTATCTCCTCTGACAATGGATAAGTCTATATTTATGAAATTATATTTATACAGATGAATTTGTAAATGTCATGACTTCGTGGAGCGATATTGGATGGTTGCTTCTGCTAGTCACTTAACTCAGCTCACTGTTCTTCTTACCTAGAATTGGTCTAAGAGATAGCAGCTATGGTTCCTTAATCATCATAAAATAGCCAATCTTTGGACTTTGTTTCTCGGATATATTGTCTATTGAATTTACCTAATGTCAAAAGTGTCCTTTATCCTCCTTTTCAGGACCCCATTTTTGCCACTGAGAATGCGGGAGAATGTACACAGCTTTAACTGCTGCCTCTCAAACTGAGAGGTTTCATAGATATGTCATACGAAATTATATTATCCTCTCATCTTCTTTTTGAGTTTTCAATTTTCTTCTTATAGTTTGCAATTATAAAAACCTATGCTTATTAAAGGGCTTCTCTACGCTAATGGTCCCATTATCTCAAAACTAGAGGGTGTGCCGTCAATTGGTAGTGTTGTGACCAGCTTGTATTGGTGGTAGTGGTTATGATCACAATTTATTATATTATCATAAAGAGTAAAAGCAGCTGGAGATGAGCTTCATCTGACATTGAAATGCTTGGTTGTCATTGCTGCTTATTCGGTTATTCCCATTTCAGATTGATTCAAATCACTTACACAATTTCAGTAAAAAAAAAACTAGGGAAAAATGGTTTCCTTTTTGTTAATGGCTTTCCGGGGCTGATATCCAGTAAAGTGTCAAGCTTTCCTTTTATGTGTCCTTTTCTTAAAAAATAGTTATTCACTATTTCTAGTAGCAACACCAGAGCACCTAAGTTATTGTTTCTGAATTTCATGCAAATGAAACACATGCACAGATCTCGAAATGAGCATGAGTTGAACTTCTTAATGCATATCAATACTCGTGAAGTAATAACAAGATTATCATGCTTTAATGTAATTGCTTTTCCACTGTAAGAAATAATTTGAAATTTTGTTCTTGTGGATTGCATGTCCATAGTAAATACCAACGACTGTTTGAAATAAATGTTTGACTTGGTAAACTTTTGCAACTTTGACAATGCCATTAGCTAGACTCTAATTGAAGCTGTTTCACAGCTGCTCTAGTCTAAAAGGATAGTGTGGCGTCTCGTATATTAGCTTATCACCTTAGTCAAATTGTTGGGGTTGTCAATCAGAAGTAATAAATATCGGTGCTTACATGAACTATAAATAGAGTTGAGGGGTGAATAAAAGATGGAAGCCGATCAAGCACTACTGTATATTTGTCCTCCTCATTCTCTAAAGGAAAAAATGGGAAAATTTTTGTATGAGACTTCAATGTTATTCATCATTTGTGTGTTTCTCTTCACAAAGACTTGCATTGGGAGGCCATTTGCCTCCAGAACGACCACAAGCAGCAGGAAACTGATTGACAATGGCCGCGGACTTACTCCTCCAATGGGGTCTCTACCTTCCTCTCTTAATTTAATTCATCAGTTTCTCTTCATGTTAAAACTATGTTGAGTTTCTTAGGGACAGTTTCCAATTTCTTTCCCTTTCCCTCTCCCTCTCCCTTAAGTAAAATGGAAGTCTAGTAGATCCCTCAAGTATGGCTTGAAATATTTCATACAGTATTTGCTATCTCTTCTTTCCCTTCATTCTTTTGCTCTTCCCTGAAGCATACTAGATCCCTTCAATGATCAACGATCATAGTGATATTCTAATTGAAAGACGCAGGAAGTGAAAGAAAAAGTTGTCTACCATGAGAAACTGGGGAGCGAGGTGGTATATCAAAAGCTGTTGGGGCGAGACATTGGAAATAATAAGATGGGATGCTAGTAGTAACCATAACCCATCATCACCTCCAGAGTAATGCTATAGCACGACACGTTCTTGACAGGGCGCTAATTTTGATTGCCAATATCCTGCTCCAAATAGTGTGTGGTCCAAACACACATGATATGTAAAACCATTACAAAAATCACCAAATTGTAGGTGTCGGTATTTATCCTAAGAATTTGGATAGCCTAGCTAGTATAGATAAATTTGGTCCTACATAGTACTTGTCCACACATAGCCAATACCCTACTTCAGTAATTTTTTTTTTGTTTCATCAACCAACTTATTGATGCTTATGTTGCATGATGCAGGTGGAGCAGTTGGAATCATTTTGCATGTAACATCGATGCGGATCTAATTAAACAAACTGGTAAGTGCACCAATGTTCTGAAGTTTTTTCTGCTATGTTAAAAAGGTAAATGATTCGATGTCCAATCATGAGCTAGAATAGATTATATCGCGTAACTTCGCCATGGATCAGTGAGGTTCTATTTAAGATGGTCAGAGTCTTCTTTTTATATCACCATGCCTCTACTCATTTGAAATTTCAAAGGAGGAATGCATGTTGATTTGGTGTATAGAGTTTACTATAAGAAAGATTTATCTCATTGGTGTACGTTATAGTTTATGGTTCCACAACTATATTGATTATTTTATTGTTACCTGCACAGCACAAGCAATGGTGACAACGGGTTTAGCTAACCTTGGATACAAATATATCAATCTGGGTGAGTTTTATTTCGTTTCTTTTATCAATGCCATTACTATTAGTATTACTTTTTGTGCCTTCTGCAAACCATACGACTTCTTGTTGATACTATATATCGTCGTGGCATCCTATTCTTTTATGCTATACTTACCTTCCGTTTATCCGATTCGCATATAATACTCTAAGAAATGCTTAGGAAATTAATATGGTCATGGAATTCCGTGTGTGATTTGCAGATGATTGCTGGGGTGAGCTGGGTCGCAATTCATTGCAGGTACCTTTTTGGTATGAACTTCTTCTTTCAGTTCATATACTCCCTCCATCCCATAATAAATACAACATTTGTTTTTTATGTCCTATAATAATTACAACATTAACTCATTTGAAAAAAAAAAATCTTCAAAAATACCAAAACACAGCTATTTTTTATTTTATATCACATCAAATCAGTTCACCCTCACTTCTCCTCCCATTCTTTTTCTATCCTTACTCTCACACAGCCAATATGGTAGTTTAGACTTGATACATAAAAATCAACACACATAAATTTTCAAAAAAAATTCAACCGTTACGTTTATTATGAGACGCAGGGAGTATGTGTTTTCTGAAACTGATGTGAGCTTCACTGTTTTCATCCAAAATAATTTAGCGGACATTTTGGTTCACTCACTGACTTTATTCATATCAAGAGTTCTTGTCGAGTTCCAAGCATTCTTTCTGTCAAGTTCCTCTCCTCTGTATCAACTCTTCTAATATTGCATTCTGGATCTGGTTTGCTTTCTACAGCACGTATTGGTGGCAAACCCAGTCAAGTTTCCAAGTGGAATGGCAGCTCTAGGGAATTATATCCATAGCCTGGGCTTGAAATTTGGAATCTATAGTTCTGCTGGGTAAGTATAAAATGTATGATGATCCTTTTATCTTATGTCTGTCGTGTTTCTCCTAAATGTTTCTTGGGCGCAGTGTCATTCTTGCTTTATCATATTTGCCTTGCTTTTTATGACTCATAGGATTGTGATATGTGATATATCTGACCATGCCTTTCTTTTAATTTATTAGAATGAGTCTCTTACTTTTGTTTTTTCCATTGTTTTCTTCTGTCGCAGAAATTACACTTGCTCTGGGACTATGCCTGGCTCATTGGGTCATGAACAGGCTGATGCCAATACCTTTGCTTCATGGGTGAGTACTGAATTTGGTTAACCAGATATCAAATTTCGACTCCTACGAAAAAACCTTCAAGGAAAGTTATCCATGAACAGTTGTGTCTCGTAATTGAAGAACATAAAAGAGGCAACACTAGGCTATTGCAACAGTCGCAATTTTCCCATATTAAAATAACACTGACTAGAATGACAATGGTACGATCACATCTTTTCAAATGGGAATTAGATGTGATAGTTCATATCTCTGTTCTAGTGAGGTGCAATGCCTAGTTTGTTTGTTCATTAACACTACTTTCTTGGTATAATATGTAGGGAGTGGACTATTTGAAGTACGATAATTGTTACAATGATAACATACACCCAAAAATCAGGTAATTGAGTCATCATTATGCATAAGAATCCATTGCCACCTTTAGTAGAAGTGCTCATACCTATGATCTGTTTTCATCATTTATATAGGTACCAAGCAATGTCTGATGCTCTGCAAAACACGGGACGTCCGATCTTCTATAGCATTTGTGAATGGTGAGTCACACTTCAAGTGACCTAACATATATGACTACATGTAATGTAAAAAGGGGGAAAAGGGGGGGGGGGGGGAAGAAAAAAAGAGCTTCCAGTGCTAGGAAGTATGCTGATGTTCCTTCTCTTGGGGTTGCTTAGGGGTGATCAGCAGCCAGCTTTATGGGCTGGTGAATTCGGGAATAGTTGGAGAACAACTGATGATATTACTGATGACTGGGAGAGGTATGTTTCAAGGACTCTATATAGATAGATATATCTGCTTATCCATCTATAGCTCTCTTCTTGTGCCCATGTGTCTTTCTGAATGGAATATGTTCGGCATAAGTTCACATGTTCTTCTAATACTAGAACCTTTTTTAATACAACTCATAGAAAGTCGATGTTGGACCTTTTTCAACGTTGGTTATCTTTGCAGCATCATGTGCATAGCAGACATGAATGATGTTTATGCAGAACATGCAGGACCTGGAGCATGGAATGGTTAGCAATTACCTCCTTTCCTCCCACAATATCGCTTTTCTATTGCTAATAAATTATATGTCCTATCAAATTTCTGGATCATCTTTTGGGGTTGTTTTTCTGATAATCGCCCCACCACAGATCCAGATATGCTGGAAGTTGGAAATGGAGGGATGAGTTATGACGAATATGTAGTGCATTTCAGTATATGGGCTATCTCCAAGGTACTGACTGAATCAGAGTTCATCGCATATGTTATGTTAAAAGAAACCATAAAAAGTGTGGTGGTTGAGATGAATATATCAGTAAACTCCATGATTAAAAAGTTTAATCATAGGCCAGATATACATGGTCATATTTAGTCATCTGATAAGATTTATATATATTTTGCTTGCTTCTTTTCTCTAAAACAATAATTGGAGTAAGTTAGAGGCAAACCATGCTGTCTTATCCATATCACTGTTCTTTATAGTGGGATAAATGCTTTTATTTGCTGTTTGTTTTTCATATATATATGCCACAAAGTTCTCTAAAGGTCTCACTATGTTTTTTTTCAGTAACAGATTTTAAATGGTATGTTTTGGGTATATATGCAGGCACCCCTTATTATAGGATGTGATTTGCGCAATATGACCAACGATACATTGAGTATTCTCAGCAATGCCGAAGTTATAGCTGTTAACCAAGGTAATATCACAGATGGTTATCCTTGTTTGAAAATGATATGTCAGCAGCTACTATGCTTTAACAGCCACTTATATATACACATTGATGCCATGTGGATCTTGTGGTTAACATTTTTACTCATGCTGTCGATCAGATCCTTTGGGCATTCAGGCAAGGCAAGTTCGCAACTACGGACAAAGAGATGTAATACTTCTTTCCATTTCACTACTTCTAACACACTTTTTGTTTGGGAATATGAACAAATTGTGTACTGTCAAAATTATTGACCGTCTAAACTCCATCATTGACAACATAGGATCAGCATTTTAGCATTAGTATACGTGTCCTCAAATTGTCTCGTAAAATTGGCTCAGTAATAAGCCGTTTCCTTCCTAACCGTGAGGTCAGGGATTCGATATCTAAAAACATCAGAAAACAATCTCTTTTATATAAAAATAGAGGTAAGGTCTTCCTATATCACCTTATCTTGATGCCCTCCTCACAACCTGCATTTGGCGGGATTATGTAGGTACGTTCCATACTTATGCTCAAATTAAGTGCTTGCGTCAGTACTTGTGCCTCAAGCAACTTGGAGCTGAGTGTGATTTCTCAAATAAAGACTTCAGTAAAATATTGAAAAAGAGATCTTTAAAGTGTCCACGAGCTGGTTTGGCTGTGAGAGGCTTCGCTGTGGAGCTTTTAGAAAATTTCTTACATTTCAATTTCAAGTCAAGCAGTCATCTCTCTTTAAGTATTATAATCCAGTTGGTGCCCTTGCTTGTACATTTTAATGACCACTGATACTGATACAACTCTAATCTTGCTATAATTGTTTTCCACCAATTCCGAGTATTATAGCACGTACCATGGTAATTTATGCTGTGGTTTTTATACATACAGGTATGGGCAGGACCTCTCTCTGGAGGCCGAACTGTTGTTCTTTTTGTCAACAAAAAATATTCCACGGAAGAGATGACAGCTTTCTGGAGCGACATTGGTGTCTCTGCCAATCAAGCTGTTAAAGTCAGAGATTTATGGCTGGTAAATTGGCTTCACTTAGTTAACTACTTTTTGACAATCGTAAATTCTTTACTAGCTATCTCAGTATATTGATAGATGAGTTATGTTTTGCAGCACGAGGACTTGAACACAACAATGATGGGGAACCTGACCGTGACTCTACCGGGACATTCATGCAAGATGTTCATATTGACACCAACTTCTTGAGTTATTTCGCCTTGAAGACTTAGTAGTCACAGGCCGTCTCCTATTCTGCTTCATCAGTATAGCCAATTTTCACTCAGGACGTATCGGAATGACACATTCTTGCTTGTAACATACATGGTAGTCCCCGATTGGAAAAAAATGTTGCGTAGGTACAATTTCGGGAGTCCTGAGAGAATGAGATGAAAGTATATAGTATGTATATGATAACATTGTACTATGTTCAAAGTAATACAGTATATGCTAATAGATGTGCTACTAGATGTGCTCAACTCACAAGTATCCGACTCTGTGTTGTTAACATGTTGTCTCTCTTTTTCTTTTTCTTTTTTCTTTTTTTGATAAAATGTTGTCCCTCATATATTAATCCAGTATGATCATACCTTTACCCTCTAGCCTATATCTATCAATCGCGCAACCAATTGCTCTTGATCATAATACTAGTATGAACATAACCTTATCACGAACATGGGGAGAATCATGTTTTTTTTTTTTGGTTGTCAACTCAAGGCTAATCTCTTGGTTTTTCTTTTAAAATTAGAAGAAAAGGGTTGTTGCAGCTCCAGGATACTGGTAGCTCTACACCCCACTTACAACCCTTTTTACAAATCAAATGGTATTTTTAATGTTTTTATATTTTCAACTTTTTAAAGGGACAATTATAATTAAAGGGTTTTAGATATATAAGTGCTTGAAATCGTCGTTAATTTTAAATAAGTTTCTCAAATCATTATAATTCTAATACAGTCCTTCAAATTATAAGATAATGAATAAAATAATCTATTTTTTGAATTAAACACCTTATCATTCTAATAGAGTTTTTCAAATATCTTTTTCAGAACAACCTAATCTGTGATTTCAAATAAAATGATTTTGATTTATCACAGTTTTTCAAATCGTTAAATATGAATTAAGTAAATACGTAACTTAGATATTCTTAAATATCTCAATTATGTATTTATAATTCAAAAACGTTTAGATTATATAAATTATTTTATCCAATATATTAAGATTCAAAATATTAAATCAAAATTAAGAAGATTTTAAAAAATTATATGAATTTAACGAAATCAAAATCGAATCATTTAATTAATCCATTTTGATTTACATGATTCGATTTGATTTCATAAACGATTTCATAAACAATTTTATAGCGGTTTTAACATCCTTCACTCCAATCACAGAGACCGCAATTGTCGCAGTTTCGACATTCAGTTTAAATATTCACAAATACCACACATAGTTTTCTTTTTTCTTTCCCTAACATACCAATCGTTACAGTGTAACTGAGTCGACCAGCCGGAGAGGGATCCCGTCGCTGAATCCATTGTCTTCAACCGCCGCCGGCGACGGGAAAACCACGACGGAAACGAAGAGTTTGATTTCAAGATGAATAATCGGACAGCGGCTTCGACACGAGTCGTCGACGGAGAAATTGGAATTGCTCCGGTGATGGTTGCGTATCGCTCTCCTCATCGTGCTCGCCGACCCCAATGTCGCTTGATCGTCCAAGTATCGTGTTCTTCCTCTCGTTATTCACTTGTAAAAGTTTTGATGATTCCAGTTGATTATTGCGATTTGCGATTATCGACTCGTGGAATGATATAGGATCGGGAACAATGGCAATTGGTAAAAGATAATAATGCGATGTTGAAGTAGATTTTTGTAGTTGATCCTGCACTTTAACTTTATGATTCAATAAAGAAGAAAAATGTTCAAGGTCGCTCGTATATATGCCACTGTGCCTATGAGCTGACAACCATTAAAAGTACTAAGAGTTGCTGATATTTAGGACATTTCTGAATATGATTAACGAGCCTTACCGGATAAATCTATCATGAAGAGAATAGAGATATATTCAAACACATTATGTTCGTCCTGAATTATCTCCACGTTGTGATGTCGTTGGATGGGCAGCGATTTTGTTTTCAGGTCCGAATTTGCTTCTCTTTCTCTCTGTGTCTAAGCTTGAACCCTATTAAGAATAAATCCTGGGTTGGTTTATATTGCTTTTCTTGTTGTAACAAGCAGCATAAGGATGAAAAATACTTGTCCTTCCGTTGCTCTAATTCAAGGATTTTGATTTGATGATTTTCTTCATGATTGATCAGAACGGATGTAATTGTTGGGAGCATGTACTATGTTCACATGCCAGGTCTGAAAGAATGAAATGAATGTCATTGTTGGGTGAATATAATTTGTTTACTTGTCAAGAGTGTGTTGTAATGTATGTAATATATAAGTGTCCAGGTTGATGATGGATAAACCCTTGGTCTGTTGGTGTATGAGTACTATTGAATGGCATCTGCTAGTGCTACATTTTATGATTTGAGAACTGCAGAATAGTTTTTTGATGCACATACAAGCTCCTCAAGGTGTCAACTTTGCTTGTCTTATCAATGACAACCGCAGAACTTCGACAAGTATGTTTTTTTCTTCTTCATTTTTGTTCCTCTTTTTTCTCAATGGATTTTAATTTTGACATGCTTCAATTTCATTGTTTTTTTATCGTTTCAAAATTTCATTGTATTTGTACAATACTACAACAGTATATAAATACATAGTACATCAGTTCTATCTAACTGGTACTGGTGCTTTCTTATTTACTTGAGGTTCTTATGGAAAATATTCGACACTTCGAAAGTATATTTTCCCAATGAATAATTTCTTGAAGAAACAAACAGGAAGATCTAAGATGCAAACCATGTTCAGAGCTCAACTTCAGAAGTACTCTTTTATCTAAATTCCTTCCTGAGGCTTTCAATCTCATAACATGACTTTTGTTTCTTTGTTGCATCACTGAGGCCAAAGAACTCCAAAATGAGCATAAGTTCAATACATGCTGTAGTTTTCTGACTTGTACAAGTACGACGAGAGGTTTTCTTTCCTGTGAGTGAAGCCTAAGACTGCAGATTTTACTTCCCTCTCCATCTCTATCCCCTTCGTCTAGCAGAAAAAAATGGGGACCACCTTATTCTCCAAAAGGTGATTACCTGCACACCTAGACTTTTTAGTGTGCGCTATTTTTACGATCAATTGATAATTCGAACTTGCAGTTTAGAGTAGAATTTTATAGCTAAATCTCAATTTTGCGAAAAGTATATAAATTGCATGATAAGTAGTGAACTTAATATTGAGGCTGTATCTGCTATGATTGAGTGTGTCTGCTATGATTGAGTCGATATATCATGAGAGAAGCAAGAATCCAATATGGCTCCATTTACTCCCAGTGTAAGTAAGCTTGCCAAAGACATGTTTGAGCTCAGATAATATGTGCTTGCCCATCAGGTTTGGCTTTCAAGTCATGGTAGTTCATATTTTTAATATTATAGACCAATAATCAATTCATGAGCCTTTTAGCATTAGTTTGCGATCTCCATGTAGCTGGTTCCTCAATAGGGAATCACAAATCAGCGGTCAGATTCAAGAGTTCAAAATCTCCTTGCCCAGTTTAATAGGTGTATGCCTTCTTGCACATTCCACAATTCAAGCCAAAGAAAAAAAAAAAAAAAGGCATCCATCAATGGTGATTATTACTTTCTTATCGCTGAAAACCCTCAAGTCGGCCTTTGCAATAAAGTTAAGCTTTTGGTTTCTCAACAGAAACTAGTTCTTGTGCAGGTGCTAATCTGAAGTTGGTTTCTCACATGACAAGAAGCAAATTCTTCGGTTTGAAGCATTTGTCAAAGCAGGAAACTTTGGCATATTATAGATAATGGCTCCTCTACATGCTGTTGCTCAGTCCATAATGGTCCAAACTAAGTCCCCGGAAACAACTCTGTAGCTAGGATTTAAAAAGTCAAGGTCCACCTAGGCTCTAGCTATGGAAAGAAGTCTTAAAGCCCTATTGCTAGATCAGTTTACAGACCTCCCTTCTCCGATGTTCGCCTTATTTTCGTTCTTCCTTCTTTATTTCGTACTTCGCTCGGGAAATAAAGATCAGATATAATTGAAAATATTGTTCTATCTTTAACATGTGCCTTCATGTGAAAGTGCTCCAGGGTTGGATCATTGACAGTGCACAAATCTCTTTACCATTAACGTTATAAATGGGGTTATAGGCCTTGAGCTTGTGATATGTAGTCACTTTGGTTCTGGTACTATTTCTAGAACTCGCTTTATTTAAAGCTCAAAGATCAAGGTGTTACATCTGGATTCTTCGATACTTCTCTGAGAAAGTTGTATCTCTGTATAGTATTACCTGAAGCAAGAAACATAAATACAAATGTTATTGTGGGTCTTATATCATTTGGGTAGGCTATTGGTAGAGTTGGTTCCACATTATGGTTTTAGAGTATGTATGCCATAGATCACGTGTTCTAATCTTACAAACCCTAATTGTGGTGTTTTTGGTACTCGACTTGTGGTGGATTAGTGCATTGTCCGTACTTACAATCCCATGATAAGGTATTTGCGTGAGAGGGAAGCAGAAATGTTGTTGTGGATCTTTCATCATTAACTTTAATTTTTGATCATTGTCTTCACAACAATACTCATCATAAATATATAGCTCAAAATTTGGAATCGAGAATGAAATCGGATCAGTTGGCACCTTTGAGTAAAATATGTCTTTTTTATTGGAGATAGAAGATTTTTACTAAAGGTGGATTTCTGTGCATACGGGTATGACTTTAGTAATTTCCCTACAGAGTTTGTGTCTGAACCCTGGTCCAAATAATATAACTACGGTGGGGATGATTTTGGTAAAATAAAGCTCAAGTCAGTCATTTAATATCAGCAGATGGGCATCTAATTTTTTTTCTTTTTTAATTTAAAGAAAATAAGAAATCTAATCAAAACATATAATAAGCTATTTTTACTCTCTGATGCACTTCATAAGCATGTTAAGTAACTTTGTGCTGGGGCATTTGCAGTACTACCACCCAGGTTGTAGTCGAGTGAAAGCCAACTTTGACTGTGTTGTTTGCATCATGAGTGCAACCCTGATTGACGCAACAACTACTTTGTAGAGTAAGTTTAATTGGAACTTGGGTTCTGCGGGTTAGTCAATGTAGCTTAGGACTAATCTAGTGTGTAGCAGAAAGATATTGGTAGTGGCTTATCGATAGAAGGAAAAAGGTTTAGATTGCTTTACAAATATTGAACTGTTATTTAAACCTTTTGTTTAGTTTACCAAAATTTCTGAACTTAACCATACCCTTGAATGGTCCTAGCCTTTGCCTAAAATAGGGAGGTCGACTCCGATTAGTAGCATTGTGACCATCTGCGGTTCGTGGTAGTGATGATGATCATAGCAATAATAATAAAGTTAACACACTAACTTCATTTCAAAGTAAAATTCTTATTTGAAAATACTGAAACTTGATTTCAAAGCCCTTTCGCTGTTTTCAAATCATTGCAAATACAAAACACACGTGCATACATAAATTTCCGGGTGCTAGGATGAGAGAAAGTTGTTGCTGACTGCCATTCCTCATTAATCATGATCAGGAAAGTTAGGAGAAATTTAAATAATGTGTTGTCTAAATGAAGCGCGATACTTAATTAATCAAGTAAACGTTGAGGAAAAATATTTCTCTCTATGTCTCAAATATTGTATCTTTTTCTTAAATGAAAAATTTTGATGTTGAAAGCACCAGACTATCTCCATGTTTTACATTATGTCTCGCTATTCCAACCTGATAATTATCTTTCTCTATTCTTCCCAGTCTTTTTTTCTCTCTCACTTTTAGAAGGCAATTTAGTGCATAGTGAAGGACATTGCAGCTTATGTGGGATTGAGGGAATATGACTAATTGTTATTTTGATATTTTCAATGAGTCGTCATCTCAACTGACAGCTGTTTATTTAAAAACGGCCCATCTCCTAATGTACGGAAATATTGTGGTGTCCTATGTATTAGCTATGCAATATTTCATCTAAGGCTTGGGTTTATTAAACTAGTTAGTCAACCAAACAAAATAAATGCTGCTAGACCTATCTTCTTTGTGGTAACTTATCTACTCGTGAACATGATCTATATAAAGAGTCGATGAGGTTGAGTAAAATTAAGCAGAGGTTGATCAAGAGCTGTTTTATACTCTTTTTCACCCTCCATAAGGAAAGACGGCAGGAAATTGTAATGGGATTTCAAATGTGGTATTATTCATTGTGTACTTCTCCCTCTCTGTGATGCCTTGCAGTTGCGGAGAGATTTCTGCCACCACAACCACCACAGGGAGAGATTTGATGGCTAACAGTGTCGGGCTCACTCCTCCTATGGGGTCTCTTTCTTCCTCCTCCCCTCTCAATCCCATTGTTTATGTTCGTGCCCTATGTTGTTTCTGTATGTGAACATTGGCAGTGGCTCTCATATGTCGACTTACGAAATGTTAAATGCATTGGATGATGCAGGTGGAACAGTTGGAATCATTTTCAATGCGATATTAGTGAGGATCTGATTAAGGAAACTGGTACGTGCACTATTGTTGCAAAGTACTGTATTGCTCATCTGAATTTAAAAAGAAATCCTTGTTATTTGTAATCAAAATTACTGGATGTCCAATCTATCATGGCTGTATATGGAAAGACTTCGACATGGATACAGGATGATCAGGGCCTGTTGAAGATGGAACTCTTCGATATTTAGATATTCTCATGCTTCTCTTTGTAACTTGGAAGTTCTTTTTAATTCTTGGGGTTTAAGACCCCAGAAAAGTCTCTCGACAAAGTACTGCCATAATGCATGGTTAGTTGATAATGAAGGCAGAACTTCAGTATGCAATGAGATTGATTGGAAGAAATTTCTATTTCATCAGACATAATTATTGAAGCTTTTGCTAATAGACTTGTTTTTTTCCCCCCTTGTACAGCACAAGCTATGGTCTCCTCAGGTTTATCGAAACTTGGATACAAATATATCAATATCGGTTACTTAATATTGCTACCTTTATCTTTCCGCTACTGTCGTACGAGCTTTATTATTTGTACCTCGATGCTGACATAGATTTGTATAATATACAACTTTTTTGTTAACATACAGTCACACTTATTATAAGTGCAATATACTGGTTGTGTCGCTTGGTATTCATAGGTCCTGTCTAATTCCTCAATTTGTATGTAATCAAATGCTTATGATTTTGTAGATGATTGCTGGGGTCATTTGGAACGCAGCGCCTTTGTGGTACATCGTTCGGCTTTGAACTTTCTTCTTTTTTAGTGCAGGTCTACCATGAACCGCTGATAGAATTTTATGTTTTTCAAGTTGGAATTAACCAGGTTTTTTATTTTATTCTGTCTCTCTCTTTCTTTCTTTTTCCAATAGAGGTTCAAATATTCGATGAATCTTCAAAAACAAAGAACCTTTTTTCCCTGCAAGTTCCACTTGTATCTGATCTTCTGATGCTATATAGTGTATTCTATTTGCACTTTTTACAGCATTTATTGGAGCCGAATGTGACCAAATTTCCAAGCGGAATGGCAGCTCTAGGGGACTATATTCATAGCTTAGGCCTGAAATTCGGAATCTATAGTTGTGCTGGGTAAGCATAAATGCAAAGTTTTGTTTTTCCTGTCCATGCTTTCCCTAGCTGTTTTCTCATTTGGATTTTCCAGATTTTATGTTGGTTGAATCCTCTTTGGGATATTTGTAAATTAGTTTGTGGAAACAGCACAGTTTCCATCGTTACTTTTCTACGCAATCGTGAAATTCTTCCTGGACTAGCGAATCTGATCAGCCTTTAAAGATGGTGGAGTTTTAGCAATTTAGTTTAATAATTAACTGATACCAAAACCATTTTTCTTTCAGTGCATAGCTCTTTTGCCTCAGCAGGTGTATTCCTGATAGTGAAAGTAACAGATTACATTTTGGGTCAATAATAGGAGTTTAAAATCTTTTGACATACAAATATTTGCAGTAAAATGATAAATTCCCACTTCGAATATTTTGCTGTGCCTTTAGCATATTAAAGCATCACGTATATCTAATCATGTTTTGTCTCAGTAGAAAAAGCAATAAAACACTTATATTTTGATTTTCCATGTAGGAACTTCACTTGCTCTGGAACTATGCCTGGTTCATTGGGTCATGAGGATGAGGATGCCAAAACTTTTGCATCATGGGTGAGTACCTAATTTCTTTCCAAAGTGCAAATGGATATAATAACTATCTGTCTTACGGCTGGCTGTATCCTTCTCTCACTGTGATATGTAGGGAGTCGAATACTTGAAGTACGATAATTGCTTCAATAACAACGTCCACCCCCAAATTAGGTAATACATATCAAACTCCTATAGCGTGCATATCATGACTAAACAATTGTTTGTAATTCATGATGAAAATTTCCGGTTTCTTCTTTCTACAGGTTCAAAGCAATGCCTGATGCTCTTAAACGAACGGGCCGTCCGATTTTTTATAGCATTTGTGAATGGTAAGTTGAATATCAATTAATCTTGATATGCCTGATGGCTAAAGTGCTTCAAGGATCCCATATTTGAAATTGTTCAGCATTGCCTGTTAATAGAGGATCCAGTATTTGATCAAATTGTTCATTTTCATATGAAGCTGATGTTTGAACTTGCATTTTGCGTCAAGCTATGCGAAGGCTAAAATCAAACTAAGTAGAGATCGCTTCCGATTCACTTATCAATTGAGCTTTGATGAAAACAGTTACAACTTCTGTATTGGTTGAGGGTTGGTACAAAAGATTCGGTCACACACTTCGGATATCAGATATTAATTTGTCGACATTATCTTCCGCCTTACTACTCGAGAGTTCGTGCAACTTTCTGTGTCGAACAGTCGTGCAATTTGACCATCGTATATTACACACGGCATACCAACTACAGTATATCGAATATTTGTGTCCCTCTCTAATCTGCCTTAACTAGATATGAGCTGTATAATCTATTTCATTAGGACACATACATAAGCAGCTTCGTCCTAGACACGGAACCATAGCTAGTTAGGAAGGTATCCTGTCTTCAAAGGTGGTTAGTTCGTTTATTTGTGAGTTGTACATAAAAAGAATGCTTCAATGAACCAATTGTTCATATTTCGCATTGCTTTATCTTAGACAAACATATAGGGATTATAGTGGGTAAAGTTCTACGATCAGAGAGATTATTTTTTAATGTCTTCAATAGATGTTATTATTTTGATTAAAAAAAAAAGTAACAACAATATCATTATGATATCATTAGAGGATAGTTAAGTGAAAACCAACTCCTCAACCAATATATATATAGTCTTCTTCATATCTTAAACTTGAAGGGATTATATGTATCTTTAAATATATTTATGAGAAATGCTAAATATATTCGTTTGTGTATCCTTTCTTTAGATATTCTTCTTTCTAATTGGTTCATTTATGATAATCATCTCTGGATTGTGCATGATGGACTGATTCAATCCCAAAATCCACCAATTAGAAAGAATATCAAAAAAAAAAAAAAAGTGTCAAAAAGAATGCAATTAGCATTCTTTTATATTTATATGTAGGATTTGTAACGGTTGTTTTAAAATCAATCATCTTGACAGATTTTTTTTTATCAAAATATAAAAGTTTCCATGGAATATTTTATTCCATTGAATCATCCATCATGATTGTAGAAGATTACACAAATTTGTCAACCACGATTTTCCAATATATTCCTCAGTCTCAAATTAATGTAGCAAATTAATGTAGCAAATGTGAGATAAGAAAGTAAATATAATATATTGAGTTGGATTGATTTTCTCTTTAAATAAAAATTTTATCAAAAAAAATTATACTCCTTTCGTCCCAAAAGAATTGTAGCACGTACTAAATTGAAATGTCCTAATTAAATTACAACATTAATATATTTGAAAAAAAATTTCCTATAAAAATACTCTACCCGTCCCAGAATAAATATAATATTTCTTTTTTTTGATGTCTCATAATAATTATAACATATCCTATTTGAAAATTTTTATTTTAAAAAAATATATAATCAATCAAAATCAACTATAGTATATTCATTATCTCCTCTTATAACTGTTCCGATAAATCCCAGTATCATAAAAAAAATTCTTCATCAAATTTCACAAAAATTCAACACAGATAAAATCTCGTGCCGTTCAATTTGTGGTATTTATTGTAGGATAGAGAGTATCAAAACATCATATTTTTTACTTTATATCGCATCAATTCATCCAACTATTTTTTTTTTCTTATTCTCTCTCCTCTCACTCACACAAGTCGAAATAAAATAGTCTTTTACAACAAAAAACAACTCACATAGATTACCGTGTCAAATCAGCTATTTGTAATTCTTTTAGGACAGATAATAAATATTTTGAAATACTCTCTTCATTCCAACATATAGACAACAGTTTGACCCACAATACTGATTTATGTGTATATTGAATTTGTGTGGAATTTGATAAAGAAAAGAATATTTTTTTTTTATGATAGTGAGATTTACTATAAAAATTGTGAGAGAAGATATTTACAGTCTAGCAGATGATGATTGTCTTCATGAAAAAAAAATATTATTAAATATAAAATATTTTATATATTTTAAAATAATTTAAATAAATAAATCTTATTTATATTATAAAATGATTATATCAAAATGTTGCATTTGTTCCTTTCCTTCCCTTAAACATCATGATGATGATGCAGATTCCACATTTCAAGCATCAAACGAGGACACATTAATCTCTCGTTCTTTCACATTCTCATTCCCATTCCCCTTCACCATTTCGATATTTGCAGATCATGGAGACCAAACAACAAGAAGGAGAAGTATCAATACTCGACAGCATCATGACGATGTTCCGCCGGCGAGATCCCATCGCCTCCGCCGCCGACGAGGCTCCCCATTCTCCGACTCCGATCGCCGCCCTAGCCCCTCTCGCCAACTCCGTCGTCGCTCGATGCACCAAGTAATCACTCATCATCACAACCTTCTCCATCACATTTTGCAAGTTTGTTGCGATTCGATGATTGATTAGTGTGATTGTTCGATATTATGATGTGATTTGTGTTGTTTCGGTGATTTCGGTTTGGAGTTAGTGTTGATTTCTGATGTGTTTGAGGATTCAGTGTAGTGCGGGGGAGAGGAGGGGAATATTGTGAAGTTAGGTGTTGTGTGATGTGATTCGGGGAAAGAGTGCGCGGTTTGGTGAGGCTTGTGTGAAATGTGGCGGTGGAAACGAGTTGATGTGGCGGTTTTGGTGTTTGAAAATGAAATCTACGAATTGTGGTTCTTTTGAAGTGTTAGAATGATAAACAGGAATGATAGCGACGATAATGTCGATTTATGGTAATGAGGATTGAGGAAGTGGAAGATCTATGGTGCCTTTGCTTATAAATGGAGAGGTTATTTTCGTTTAGAATTAAACCTATAATGAAAGAAATCCTTGATCGGAGCGTCTAATCGTTAGGTCAAAATTTGAACGGAGATAATTAATAGAATGAAGGTATTCTTCACTGAGATAGTATTCTTCTCTGCTTTTGTATGCTCAAAAAGCGAGAAATTAGTTGGACAAATGGTAAGAGGGAGAGAGCATATACTTATGTATAGAACATTCATACTTGGTTTTTCTGAATGGCGTGATGAACATGGCCGTGTAGAACTTTTGCTGCAATAGCTAGGGAGGAGATGGCATCGAGGAAATATTATAATGTGGATTTGTTAAGGTGATTTCCAGGAATTGGCATCTGTGATAACGGTTATTAAGCTGGATGTTAGCCACTATGTTTTAAGAGATTGAGATTGAAAGGAGAGCCATCTTAAGAAAGGAGAGCCATCTTAAATAACTGTTATATACAGCAATGATCAATTAATTACTTTCTAAGCATTTATAATGGTTTAGTTATAATATAGGAGTCATTTTAGATTGATTGTTGGAATCTACCACTGAAAGAGTGTTCTACCTGCCTTAGGACAAGGTATTTATTTTGCATGCAGGATCCTTAAAATGTCAACAAAGGAGTTGCAAAATGCTTTTGATGCTGAAATGCCTGGCAGTGTTAAGCAGCCAACGAACTATGCGAGGAATTTATTGGAGTTCTGCTCTTACAGAACAATCAATGCAGTGACTGCTCGCTCTGATTACCTATGCAACAAGGAGTTTCGACGTCTGACATATGACATGATGCTCGCTTGGGAGACTCCTGATAGTGAATCGACGCAAATTGATGGTGAATCAACACAAATTGGTGGTGAATCAATGCCCAAAGTGAGACAGCATCATTGTTAGCTTATAGTCTTTGTAAGATACTAATACCAAGCAAAGCATTTTCTATTGTGTGAAGTCGCCTCTACATGCTGATGTTTCTAACACAAGTGGCCTGAGATTTCTAGGCCTTTGGGTTTAATAGCACTTATCGCTGTCATCAATTTTATTGATTTATAGGACACTGCTAGTCATGACCAGGGACGTCAGGATGAGGATGGATGGTCTTTGTTTTACACAAATTCGACTGATATGGCTGTTCAGGTTGTCTTAGTGTGATTTAACTTAATTGGATGATTTCATGCCTACATGATCCAAGTGGATATCTTTTACGTGAGCATCTATCTAGTTTTTATGCTAGAACTTTGAATTTATTTTGTATTTTACTGTACAGGTTGACGATGAGAAAACTGTTAATCCTGAAGCATTTTCTCGAATAGCATGTGCTTGTGCTGCCATTGCTGATGTTATTACTGCACAAAATCTTTTTGATGCGCTCACAAGCTCTTCAGGCAATAGACTTCACTTTCTTGTTTATGACAAGTATTTGCAGAACCTTGACAAGTATGGTTCCCTCTTTCCTTCATTCCTATTCTTCTTCTTCTTGTTTGATAAGTCAGATTTGATGCACTAGCATTATTGTCGGAAACTATATAAGTTAGAGCTCTCATCTTTGATTCTTTATCTAACTTGGCAAGTGCTTTTGTGCATTGCTTGTAGCGTCTGCTGCAACTTTCGGATATTGCAGAACTATAATTTTCTAACAAATTCATGAGAAACCAAATAAATGATGGAGCAAAAATTACCGATGATTATCAAACTCCACTTTTGGTTCCTGCTTTTTTCCTCCATCAATAGGAAAAAAGAGAGAGGCAGAGAGAAAGAGACAGGAAACTTAATTATTTTCCGTTTTAGCCTTGAACTGTCAACTGTGTGAGAATTCTGATTTAGGAATTCAGATTTCATGAAAATTTTGTCTTGTTAATGGAACAGAACTTGGGTGTTGTCATACTTAACATAGACCATTCTGTCGGTGCGTCTTGTTTGTTGTCTTTCCTGGTCTATTATTAGCAGCATGGAAATAGTCATCTCTTGGACTGTGATGTTATTATTATTTTTTTCTTTGGCAGGTCTATAAAATCTGCCAAAAACCTTTCGGTTACTTCATCAAGCCTACAACTTGCTGAGGGAGAAATTATCTTGGATGCTGATGGCATTTCAGTCCTGAAGCATATTGGCATTTCAGCATGGCCTGGTGGGTCAAACTTCTCCTAATGGAGATTCGAAATGAACGGCACATCTCTTTATGGATTATTCTGTTGCTGAGTCTTGGCGGCTCATTCATATATAAGGACGAACTTCCAAGAATACGACTATCCAACCGACTTTCAATTTAGCTTTCGTGGGGAAAGTGCATTACATTGTACAGGCATGCGATGCTTTTTTATATTACTGCCATGGGGAATATTTCAATATCCATATCCAGCTACCTTTGAACCAAGCCTTGTTATTCTGTGTCCTGGCTGTCCAACTAAGGAAAAGCACTTGCTGAAAAGATGAATCATGAGGCTTACTTTGTACTAAGCACTGCAGCTTTTTCTCTCTCGGGTGGGGTGGTGGGGATTAGTATATGTCACAGTGTCTACAAATTGGATTACCCGCCGCTCTTGCCGACCAAAAATTACTCACCAATGTCACACATGTTTTTTTTTTTCGGAACAGAATGTCACCATGGTTTTCAGTGCTCTAACTTCCCATAATGCTGCTCTTGATACCAATCTATGGTTGTGAGGGTAACGAGTTGTACCCATCGGACTCCATTATTTAGAGGGACATATCTAAGTCTTAAAATCTTCTCTAACTATTTTAATTTTGTTGCATACTTGCACACGTTGTGATTGCTCTTCATTTGGTTTGGGGCGGCTCTGCCTTTTTTTCCCTCTCATCCATCTTTTATGTCAATTATATGCTTTTGATAAATGCAGGTAGGCTGACCCTGTCTAGTCATGCTCTTTATTTTGAGACTTTTAGAATTGGAGGATACGATAAACCTGTGAAATATGACCTATCAACGGACTTGAAGCAAGTTGTGAAGCCCGAGTTGACTGGCCCTCTTGGTGCTCGTCTTTTTGACAAAGCCGTTATGTACAGATCAACTGCAACGTAAGCATCCCTAATCCTATTCAATCACAACTTTCTATTTATCCCACTTTAGCTATTTAATTCATGTTCTACTGCTTTTACGGACCAGAACCTGTGTTCTTTGAATTTCTTGAATTTAAAGGGAGTTCACGCCGAGACTATTGGTTGGATGTCTGCCTCGAGATATTACATGTCCACAGATTTGTTAGACAATACAATCTCAAAGGGATTCAGCAGTCTGAAGCAATTGCCAGGGCAGTCCTCGGCATATTTAGGTTTCAGGCAGCTAAAGAAGCTTTGCGTATTTTGTCATCCCAATACAAGGCATTGCTACCTTTCCACCTGGCTGAAAGTCTTCCCGGCGGTGATATTATTTTAGAAACTCTTTCTAGTCGATTGGCACTTATGAATGCAAGCGTTCAAAGAAATCAGTCTGGAAACATCGATGCAAAAAGGCAGATAACATATCCAGTCTCAGTTCTGGCATTGAGTAGATTTGAGTTGAGTAAAGACGCAGATATTGTTGGAGAAGAATCATATCCTGGTGGGTATGTTACTGTAGGGGAAAAGGATCCGTTGGAAACTGTGGTGAGACAGTCAATACTTGATACTGGAAAGGCTGAAGCTGCGCAAGCAACTATAGACCAAGTGAAAGTAGACGGGATAGACACTAATTTAGCTGTGATGAAGGTTAGATATGTCACCCGGTCCTTTGTTTTTGGTGCTTAGGCTAATACTCTCATTCTTTTCAGGAAGTAGCATGGATCTTAGGGTAGTCTTATATTATATTACAAATTATTTATTATTTTGCAGGAGTTGCTCTTTCCTTTAATATTAGTGGCCGACCGTGTTCAGCATCTTGCATCATGGGAAGAACCTCTCAAATCAACAGTGTTTTTGGTGCTAATGTGCTACATAGTGTTGAGGTAAATGGAACTTGGTTGATATAGCTGCTACTTTTCTTTTCATCACACTTTTTTTTTTTTTTTTGGCCCCTTGCTATCTGTGCCCTAGTTTTCAGGCATTATGGACTAGACAAACTGATGTCTTGTTATCTTTTCATACAGCGGGTGGGTTGCATACGTGCTACCATCAATTCTAGTGTGTCTCGCAGTTGTCATGCTGTGGCGCAGACATTTCAACAAAGGGAAGACAGTGCAACCCTTCAAAATAATATCACCACCCTACAAGAATGCAGTTGAGCAGCTTATCGCATTGCAGGAGGCAATTTCTCAGGTTGAAGCGTTGATTCAGGCCGGAAACGTCATCCTTTTGAAACTGAGGGCTCTTCTACTTGCTGTGCTACCACAGGTGATTCTCTAGTTTTAGTCACTTGTGCAACATGAGAATCATCATCATTGTCCCTCAAACAAGAGCGATGACATGGAATACTTTGCAAAGCCACGTTCTGTGGAATTTAGGTGCAAAGCGGCTGAGATCTAGTTTCAACCAAAAATGTCGACACATCGAGCTTGCTTTCTAAATGTCACTTTATAGAGTTCCACATGGTGAATAGTGTCACTATGATGACGGTTCTGATTAATGCTTTATTTGTGCTCCAGGACACAGATAGAGTTGCAATGTTTCTGATCATCCTGGCTGCTGTGTTTGCCCTGTTGCCACTGCCATGGATAATCTTGATGGCGATCATAGAAGCTTATACTAGGGAGATGCTGCTGAGGAGAGACAGCAGTTACCGGTGGATCAGGCGGGTCAGAGAATGGTGGTTTAGGGTGCCTGCTGCTCCTGTTCAGCTCATCAAACCTGAAGATAGCAAAAAGAGAAAATGATATCTATACTGAACCACGGAGATTATTGATAGTCGTTTTAACCTTCTGACCACTACCTAACTGAGGTAACAGAATCATCAAATTGACCGCATAGAGGATTTTCCTAGGTGTATGATCTACCTGTGTTGGCTCGCACCACATCAGCACTATTTTCTCTTTTAGGTCTGTTACTTGCTCCACAGAGATGCAGTTGCTCATTTCTTCATATGTGCAAACAATCCTGCGATGTATTTCTATTCTTACAGAATTTCAGTAGTTCGTATGTAGAGCAGTGATTTTGCTATCTTTGTTAACTACAAACCGGATTTTGTTCCGCATGAATGCTAGCTCTTGTTGTGGCCTTTTCTTCTTCTTCCACTCAAGTCGAACATGATAGCAACGAGAATTGGTGAAGGATGATATGCTCCTACCTCAGCCATCATGGTAGCAATAAGAATGTTAAACGATGATAGGCTCCTATAACAATCACGACGCTACATACTCTTAAGTTATGTTGCTCCGAAAGTATTTTAAAAGGCAGCATCATTGTCAGTTACAATTAAAGATCAAAGTCGCGATCAATTAGCAGATGATGAGCATCGCTGCAGTTGGCTTTAAAGTGATAGTCAATACTTTGCAGGCACACAAGGACCAGTCGTTGACATGAAGCATCATCGGAAGTGATGTGTGCCAGAGTTATGGAGCAGTGCCGCTTATCAAGTGAGCAATACTCTTGAAGATCCGCATATGCGACAAAATGGCTATACAATGACGCACACAGGCACAGTATATCAGACATTATCGGGCCAAAATTCTCTGAAGAATTGCCTCTCAAATTCTTTCTCTTGGATTTGCTTTTCTATCTCCAGCATCTTCTTGATCCTTTTAGATAGTTGCTTCTCCTTCTTCCTCAATTTTTTGTCCTCCTGACAACCACAAAAAAAATCTCCATTAGTCATGTGATGCAATCCACAATCCAGCAGCATAACAAATAAATCTTGTTTCAAATGGTATCAGTGATAGATCCCATTTTTACTGTGATCAGGAATTTACCAAGGAAATGAAATTTTAGTAAAATTTCCTAATTTACCATCAATTCATTTAATATTTCCATTTCTACCATTATTATGATATTCCATATTCCATAAGCTAAATTGTTGAATAACCATTAAGAGATAATTCAGGTCCAATGAATTCAGATTTTGATCTCTTCAATGAGATGGACAAAAAAAATAAGAAACTCTTTCTTCTTCTTTTTTCTTTAGCCCTTTGCGTCTATTCTGTAGGGAAAAAAGGATTTGCCAAAAAAGAGAGCTTTTTTAACCTATCCTATTTTCTGTTCAATTTTTTACTTTACTCATTCTTCTATTACCTTCGCACAAGGATCAGCCCATTCAACTTTTCCCCTTTTAGCTGCGTTGCCATTAAGCCATTACAGTGGGTTAGCCTAAAATACTGAAAATTAACCATTTTCCTATTGGGGCTATGCAACAAGCCTCGCATTCCCTTGGCATGATCTACAAGAAGAGTGTTGCATCGCGATCTACCCAAAAAATCATTAGACAAAACATAAACCTTACGTATTTGTTCCTTTCCACGGAAATGCCGCTGTCTCTAAGGCTTATGGACTTCTTTTTCCCTTTATCAACACCCAAGCCATGCTTATTTTTCTTGGCATATGCTTCAACGGGCTCCAGCCTACCCTGTTTACAACAAAACCAATAAGCTAGAGCACCTTTCACAGTGGAAATAACACAAGTGTAATCCAACTCCGCAATCATTGTTTTTTCCCCCCTAAAAAAACCTTCCACGTGATGATTATTTGATTACTTGGTTGATGATAACTAAAGAACAGCAGTAGATTCAAGGCATCATTTATCAGGATTGAAGCAATCCACCATGAATCCAATACAGTGGTTCAGGTAACTAAATAAGCTACGTCTCTCTGATCAACTCCATAGACAACCCACACCGAGGACATTTAGCTTCTTGAGAGAAAAAGTACATGCAGCTTTCATCTCAAGTAACAGCAACAAGGTTCACGTCCTTGACATGAAAGCACACTTTGGACCTGAATTATCTCTTAATGGTTATTCAACAATTTAGCTCCCGATTTTCGCTGATAGAAGTCAAGTAGTACACCATGTTTAGCGCACCACTTCAACCTTAAAGAGAGACTGAAAAATGAAAGGAACAAAGTGCAATGTAAAGATGACACCATATAATTCTTCCTTTAAACCGTCCTCGCATCACTTCTCACAAAAATTGCAATCAAAACAAAAGGCACACTATCGTGCGGCTTTGAGATATCACAATGAATAAATTGATATCAGAGATTACCATAACAAAAGAAAACGGAAGAAAACCTAAACAGAGAAGAACCTGTTCGGAAGCACCAAGTCCAGTACCCTCCTTCCATCCGTGCTTCTTCAAGAGCTGTCAATAATCATACCCTGGATCAGCATAAGTCTTTACGAGCGAGACATCCATGATCATTCGTCGTTACAAATCGAAGGAAAAATGACTGAGCAACTGGAATAGAATACATAAATAGACCAACCACCTATTTCAACACAATACAATGGATCCTTCAGAACCCAAATGTCTTAGCAAGCAATGGTAGAGTACTACACTCAAAACGTTGTGATCACGGGTGCAAGAAGGTAATATCAAGTGCATGATAGGTCCAGCTTCTTGTGGCATTTGAATAGCTCAAAATAAATGACGAGAGAGGTCATTAAACCTTTCAACGGCTGTTCGTACTGTAAGTTTACGCAGCCTTGAGAACCTTATTTCTAGAATAATAGTACTTAATATGTTCCTTAGAAGGTTATAGGCAAGGTGTTACTAAGTTTCTAACAGGTTACTTAAATTACTTTGTTCTCTGCTGGATCAACCACAATTGGCTTTCAGTCAAGGTACGTAAAACATGCTTTGATATTGACTTCAAAGAAGGTATGCAGGGAGGAACTCAAGTCCAAAAGGTACATTTCCACGAAGCACGTGGTAATAATCGTTGAGTTTGGTTTAATTTTTTTCTCCCGCAGAATTAACTTACTGCATGTTTGTATAAGGGATTGGATTTGTAAGGATAAATAATCCCAGATTAGTTTATCCCTATCTTGAGAATTATATAATCCAACCCCTCCCTTCCCCGTCCCACTAATTTATCCCGATCTTAAGTATTATTATTCTTCTGAGATGGGATTAACTAATCCAATTCCTTTGGCTAACAAGCATGCGATAACAGGATTAATGAATCCAATCCTTGCTAATCCCTCATCAATCTCAATCCCTGAAACAGACTAACCCTTTGCTACGAGTATTATTCAGTACCACAGCACGTACATAAGAATTATCCAAGTATGATGCATATAACAAAATAAATCTCAACAAGAAGAAGAATTAGGGTTTTGTAGCAATCTTCGATAATAATAATAAAATAGAGATCAACCTGAAATCCGATGTTGGAGGAGTCGATTGGCATCGGCGGCACCGAATAAGAAAACGATGACGAAGAAGGATCGCCTACACTACTCTGCTCGAATTCCATCTCTTCTCTTGTTCTCTTCTCCTCTCCTCTTCTCTTCTCTTCTCTTCTCTTCTCTTCTCTTCTCTTCTCTTTAGCAATCAAGATGATATCTGTTCCTCTTCTCTTCTCTTCTCTTCGCCTGCTTGTGAAATCGGATTGGGAGGGAAAAAAATATCTTTCTTGGTTTACCGGCGCACCGACGAGATACAATGGATTTTTTCCCTTTGCTTGTTGCGCCGCTGTGCCACCGCCCACCGGCTTCAATAATACGAAGAAAAAAGAGACGAACAAACAAAAGTACTCTCTTCTTCCGGAATTGATAAAGTTACATCATTATTTGGTTTAATGACCGCATAAAATTATATCATTGCATCTTAATTAAAATATATAATTTAAATTATTATTTATATTTTACGATAATTTTAGATAAAAATTATATTTGAAATGCACGATAAAAGATCATAACAAATTATAGTTATAACTATAATTATGACTAATATTTCAAGATAATTTTAAATAAAATCATGTTTGGAGTGCATAATAATAGATCATAACAAACAATATAAAATAGAATTCCTATATAGTATAGAAAACATTGTGGTTAAATGTTTTAATGAATTAGAAGATATAATCATTCATGTGGTTAGATGATTTAATAAA
Source organism: Drosera capensis (assembly GCA_001925005.1). Lineage (NCBI taxonomy): Eukaryota > Viridiplantae > Streptophyta > Magnoliopsida > Caryophyllales > Droseraceae > Drosera > Drosera capensis. Next base: position 50,942 of record LIEC01010788.1, on the reverse strand, counting down.
TAATATAATCTATAATCATTTTTTTAATAAAATAATTGCATAAACATTGTTTTTGTTTTACTATAATTGTTAGTTTTTTTTTTCTTTCATAAAAAGCTTGTACATAAGATTGTTTCGATTTTATTTATTTTTATTCATCAAATTGGTTAAGTTAAATTTGATATTTTAAGATTTAATTTGAACTATTCAACTCATAATTAGATAACGGTAAATTACTCGATTGTTCATTAAATAAATTATAATTACGTTAATGTCCTGACATAATCTAGTGGTTTATCGTCTAACATCTTAATGTTTTGATTTCACTTATTTCGATCATCAAATAGTTAAGTTAAAATTGATATTCTTAAGATTTAATCTCAATTGTTCAATTCATAATAAAAGGATAATAAATTATTTAAATAAATATTCTCTTAATTCAATTAAAAGTAAATTACTCAATTGTCCTTTTAAAAAGCATTATAAACACGTTAATATCTTGACATATCTGATAGTTTACTGTCTCACATGTTATTGTAACTCTAAATATATATATATATATTATCTCACGGTTTATCATCTGATCTACCTTTATACACATAGATATATAGAGAGAGAAAAAAGAGGGGCTGATTTTAAATCGACCTTTAGACTTATTTTGGGGCGCTGCTTCAGATGGCACATGACCCGTGCTCAAAATGACTCAGTCCATGCCTGATGCCACAATCAGCCTGCATTCAACCCCAACGTACCCTATATACATATATGTATGTATGTGTGTGTAATTCATCATTAGTGTTGTACCAGCGGCCACTTTGGTTATTGTTGAATTGTACCCCCGCCCATCGTGAGCTATATTTTTTGTTCTATTGTAAACTGCATCAATTTTCTTGTCTTTAGAGTTGTAATTCAAAATGAAACAAGATCCAATTCACAGAAAGAAAGACATGTAGTTCAACGGTAGCTACTTGACTACTGTTATAATACTAATGATTTTTCTTATTACATATATACTACCTCCATCGTATAATTATTGTTGTGTCATTCTTTTTCACGTCAATCTATTTGGCAACATTCCATGGTCTTCCTAATTTATCTGATAGTTTAAACTTATCCTTCAAGATGATGTTGATCCGTAGAGTCGTTGTCTCACCTCGACTGTTTTGACTAGTTGATACATCAGAAGACGGGACTAGTTCACTTGGTGCTTTGTCAGAATTGCACACATGATTTCATGTTGATCTGATTTGATTTAATCCTTTGCAAACGCCCTTCACATGATTGCCTTCTTTACCACATCGATAAGCAGCTTGTGGGATTTGAAAAGTCGTTCGAAGTCTTCGAGAGAGATCATGATCCCTATCTTCTTACTTGAAATATATGTGATCTTCTAGATTTCTCTCTCAATGTATTATTCAATATGTAATTTGAGAAGTTTCGTTACTCATCTAAGTGATACAATTTAAATTTTCTATTGGTCCACGATTATAGTATGTAATGTTTATTATTATTAATGTTTCACGATATTTTCTTAAAAAAGTAACGTTTGATCGTCTTGTGACATCAGCCAAACCTTCTATCGTCATGCGTGCCCGATCAAAATAATGCAATCTATTTGGGACGAAGGGAGTATATAATTGATATTGTGATATAACACGTAATTTTTAACTGGATTCATTTGTGAGAATTAATTTTTTCTGTAATTGAAACATAATAATACGTAACATCATATTTTCATTATTATAGTGTTAAAATAGTCATTTATTCATGTATTTGGGTTGCTTTGTTGTCCAACGATTTTAAGATTAGATTAGATACTAAATTAGCTTGGACTGGATTTTTTTTTTTTTATTCTCGTTCCGATTTTTTGATTTCATTTTTTTAATTTATAATAGATTAAATATAAGATAGATTTTATTTAAAAAAATTGTCATTTTTTACGGGGCGTTAGATAACATACCGTCGAATAATATACATATATATAAGAAAAACGAGATCAATTTTAACGATAGGTCTAATCAGTGCTTGACGGGCCGGCCGTGCTCTCTGTTAAAATTCATCTGAGACACACCTTTTTATATATATATATTAAATTTGTTCATAAATTGTTTATTTTAATACTCCCCTGATTCATAAATAAAGTGTAGTAACACTTGCAGTTATGTTCGTGATTCGACAAGGTTATTTGTTTCCTCAACATCACATTTAATATCTATAAATACATGAATTATGTTATTATATGATTTTTATATTGCATACATTATATTTTTCTCTGGAAAACAGAGGATAATAAACAATTTTTTACAAAGATAAACATTAGGTATTACAATTATTATTATTTATGTGACTTGTTTGACATTACCCACGACTACTGTTAGAATGGTCTCACAAACCATCTCCAAACACAGACAGAAAACAAAAAACTGCAAGAGAAAATTTATAAGAAACATAAACGATCTTTGCGAAGGAAAATAAGCCACGAGTCATAATCGAGTAACAGGAGATCGCCATTCTAATTTATTTATTGGCCTACGATCTTGACATGTCAGAAACAAAATTCACGGTCATCATGTCAACATACAGACACGATATGCTACATACACCAGCAGGACTCATATACCAGCTCCCATTATTTACCATTACAGTGGATATCATATATACATATTATTATATGAAGAACCTCAAGTATTTATGGTAGACTCATTTGACAAGTCCCAAGTTGAGTATACCCCAAGAACTCTGAGGCCAATCCCTCTCCTTTGCCTTCATCAACAGCACCCTACCCCAAGCAATCCATCCTTCCCATGAGGTCCTCTTGTCCCATGGACTACCCCACTCTAGCAACAACCTAACCCCTCTCTCCGCCGCCACCGCTGCTTCCTCGTACCTCCCTCTCGACAGATAGACCTGAGCCAACACCACATTTGGCTCTCCGACAAACGGGTTCTTCTCTATTGCCCTCAGCAGTAACTCCTCTGCCTTGTCCAGTGTCATGCCCTGATCGCTGCACACCGCTTCCCAGTACAGGTCCCTTGCCTCTCTCTGATCTGTGGTGCCTAACACCTTCGTGCACCCATAAAAAACTGGGGGAACTACCAGCTCGATGTCCTCGTCCCTTTGGTGATCAATGTTGACCCCGCTTGCCCTTTTCCTTTCAGAGATGAATAGAGCTTCCTCACGGATGATCAGAGTATAGATGGCTCCCATCCTTGAGATGGAGTTCATCCACAAGCCGGGCTTGCCGCTTCCTGGCCACAGGGTGGTGAAGTTGTTGCCTGTGAACTCTAATCGGCCGTCGTCATTGTTGAACAGCTGATCCTGGAATCCGAATAGCTGATCACTAAAGTCCGCCATTGTCATCATCAGGAACACTGCCATCACTCTTCGAGAAACTGGTACCTACGTGACAGACATACAACATGCATTTAGTAAACCTATGACGATGTTGCTAATCTATTGATGTAACATAAGAAGTTGGATCCACAGTACCACTCATAGGTGAAACCTAAATGAAAAAAATCACTCTTTGGCCCTAGAAAATATTGAAACAATTCAGTTTTCCTTATTGGAAGAACGTACGTATAACCAATATCTCTGAGACCAGTATATATTACTAGTATGATATACTATGAAGGAAAAAGTCTATTAACTAACTTACGTGTATTTCACTTAAGTCAGATGGCCAAGTTAGTACCCTATTGCTTTTGTTGGCAACTCTCACATTTGATCCGACATCATTTACGCTTTATCACTGGATTGATTTTGTTCGCCTTATCAAATGCATATCCTTTGTCAATGAGTTCTACTAGCCTTGTGTATTCTCGTTGTCTTACATCATTTACATTTTACAACAGTGAACCATGTAATATATATGCAGACATACCGTAACGCTAAATTGTGGTGATAGACAGGAAAATGTAAGCCAAACTCCTAAACCAAATCATCACAGTAAAATCCGAGCAATCGATTTCAGGTCTGATCGTGAAACCCTAACCTTCTCGCCGGTCTTGATGTGATCGACGACGATCCCCTCCTCCGGCAAGATCTCCCGGATCTTGACCCTCCACTTCTCATCCCTCTCCGATCTCCCACTCAATCTCAGATTCTCGATCGATCTCTACGATTTTGCAAGGTGATCCACTAGCTCATCATCTACATACCTAAACAAGAGATCATCATGAATAATCCTCTGTCTCGGCACAACACAGAAGAGATGAATCAACCTCTCCGCCTCGTCCCCCACATGAGACCTCACCACGTCGCGCCCGGTGTGAGGATCGAAGATGGCGAGGTTGACGTAGGAGTTGGAGTAGGCAGAGTGAAAGAGGCCGCAGAGGGAGACGGGGTCGGGGGAGTTCCAGAGGGAGAGGATGCGGTGGATGTCGATTAGGTGGGCCAGGAAGCTGCCGTGCTTGTGCCAGCACTCGCCGGCGCCGACGGCGCCGAGGACCGTGATGAGGGTGGAGATGGCGGGGGACGGGGTGGCGTTGAGGAAAGGGCGTGCGGCGGCGAGGAGGGTGGCGAGGGAGGGAGTGGCGGCGGAGGGTGTTGGCATGGCGGCGGCGATGCGGCGGTGGTGAGTGGTTATGTTGATGGTGGATGTGTACGTGAGGTGACTAGTGAGGATAAGTATCACATTTAGTGGAGATGGAGATGGAGATGGATTAGTCAGACGCGTTATTTCATTATCACGACAAAATAGTCGGTATGTTGAGCGATTTTCATTGTTGTCTTGTTCGGGATTGTCATTGGCTTTTTTAACGAGTGAGGTGATACTCAGTGATGTGAGCATCTATGAGTGCTGGTGTGTTTATTTATCAAATTTATCTTTAAAGAAAAAAAAAATAATGATGATGATGAAATTAATTTGATATAAGATATTATATTGAAATATTTTGTTATTTTATCCGTGAAGGCTTCTTTTCTATTGGATTGACAAAAAACAATGATGGTAGAATTCAATGCCATTTAAGTGTTCGATCCAGACGGACCCAAAATACTATTATTTAAATCCCTCCGATAGTATGTTATTGTGTTTCACATGACGTCATCATTCTTAAGTTAAGTATTTGCATAAAAATCAAAATTTTAAAAAAAAAATTACGACATAACTTTTGATACTTTAATGTTAAATAAATATTTATAAAATGAAGAAATGAAAATTAAAAAAATCCTTTGCAAAATTAATTTTCTAATAAATTAATCTTAAATAAATATTCATAAATCTAATTCAAATTAAAATCTAATCTAATCTAATCTGATATTATATATCATATTATTCAGTCATTTTCAAGCTCGACAAACAATGACAAACCATTTCAATGACATATAATATGACGGAACATTATTATAATTTAAATTTTTTAATAAATAATCAAGTAATTTTATTTTATTTAAATCAACTTAATCTTATCCAATTAATTTCTGGCCTTTAATCATGAATTCAATGATCGAGATTAAATCTTGATGATTTTTTATTTAACCTAATTACTTAATTAAAAGTTAAAAAAATACGAATAATCATATCTATAATCCAATCATCACCCCAAATTAAATATAAATTTTAACCTAAAATATTTGATTAATAAAAATTATAATCATCATATATGTGAAGAAATATAAAAATCCTTTTAAAATTTTATATTTAAATCGTCATTAAGTAATTATAAATAATCTTATTTTTTTTATTTCATATATTAATATATACGAATGAGTTTTTTATTGATTTTATAAGTCATATGTTACACTAGATTTTTTTATCTTTATTTTTTTAACTCAATCTTTCAATTTAATAATCAAGATTAAAAATTAATATAAATAACGCATGTAGATCGTAATACTTAAATCAATTTATCGAAAAAATGACCTATTTCAACTTGACCATTAGGAACTAGTAGAATAAGGGCTACCACACTTAGAGTTCAAGTTAAAAGAAAGAAGCAAACTATCAAGTTTTATATACAATAACTTATATAATTATATAAGTTAGTTTTTTAATATAAATATTTTTTTAACTCTATTATGTTTATTCATCCCGTGTAACATACGGATCAATATTATTTTTAATATATCGTATTATCTAATTTTTTAACGACAAACGACATGATCGGACATTATTGTCATTTTAAAAGAATATCATTTAAAAAAATTAAAATCAATAAAATAAAATATAATATATATCTTAAACAAATCAAATTAAACTATATCCCGATTACTTCTCTCATTAATCACCGTAACTTGAATTTTATTAAATATAATATGAAGAATTCTCCCTTAATCTTATATACAATATCTTTTACAAATAAATAATTAGATTAGTGATTTAAAATATAAAAATAAACAATAATATTTAAAAAGATCATATATAAAATTAAAAAAAATAAATACAAAAACAAAAATAAAAATATTCAAACATTATCTATTCATAATAAAATAAAAATAGATCAATATCTCTCTAAAAAAAATTATTATAAAAAATAAAAACATGAATTAAAAACAAAAATTATTTAAAAATATAAATTTATAAAAAATAAATCTAACAATTTAATATTATAATTTTATTATAATTTTTTAACTCATGCAACATATGGGACAATATTATAGGTGTGAATAACATGTGAATAACATAGTACTGGTAATAGTTGAAGTCAGAACTCGATCGCTCAGTCGCTCTCGCAGTATCCTCTTCGGTGCCCTAATTTCAAAATCCACTCTCAATTCCTCCAAAAAATCACCTAATGTGCCCTTTTGATTTCAGCCCATTTTCTTTCCTCTTGGCATTTCCTAACCTTTTTGTTCATTCGCAGCAATTTCTCAGAAAATTCGACGCATTTTGCGATTTGTCGTGATTTCGTTGTCTGTGATTCCACTGGTTTGGCATTGTGGGTTGGTGAGAAATCGCCTCGATTTGCGATTTGGAGGAGTTAGAGGTACTCATTTGAGTTCGAATTGTGCGTTGTTTGGTGGGTTTTGTGCATTTGTTGCTGTAGGTGTGTTTGAATGAGCTGGTATTGTGAAGTTTGTGGTGAAAATTTTTGTGGGTTTGGGTTCATTTGCGGCGTGCATGTTCGTGTTGTGGAATATTTTGGTCAGAATGTGGCTTGGTTTGGTGATTGCGGGCGAGGAGGATAGTTAATTGTTGTTGGATCCGTAAGTAATAGCAATTGCTTCAATAATATCAGGAAACAGTCTCTCTTATTACTTATATTTGTTGCAGGGATAAGATTGTGGCAAGTGATTATGTTACAGTGGTTACCAGGAGCATCTGACTCATGTGGTACGAGTGTTTAATATGAGAAACTTGACTTGGTATAGGATTTATAGACTGTTGCTGGAGAGTTACCCTTAATTTTATTTTTATATTCAATGACGGATGGGATTGATCTTTTTTCGGGAGTTTATAGGGATTTGTTCCACGGTATTTGTTATGCTTAGTCATATTGGCAAGGATTCAGTTATTCATGCATCCGGATTTTGTTTTCACAATGAGATGCTAATCCTGCTACGATTTCTTGTTTGAGGTGAAGTTGTGGTCCATTCCGCCTTAATATGAAGTTCTCCCATGTGAGACACTTATACTACTTTATACAAGCATCTTCATGCTCAAATGTTGATGTTTTTAGGGGAATGACGTGAGGGTGTTTTGCTCGTAGAAAAAGACGTGACCTCTTTTTAGGTCATGTTGGTCAATGGATGCCTTCGCTAAAATAATTAGACCTGTTCTGGACGGTTCGTCGGCCGGTATCGAGGAACTTAAGCTTTCATCTGAAATAGAGGCCCTCGTAGGAGTTATCGAGAGCCCATTATTAGTTCTTGTATAGTTCTTTTTTTATGTATGAAACATCAATGATTCCCTTTGCCTTTCTTGTATAGTTTCCTTTAAGTCGTAACTATGCAGAGGTCATGTGGATAGTTTATAGTTGCTTGTAATATCAAGTGAGGCAAAATTAACGTCAAGGAAAAGAAAGTGTGACAATATTAGCTCTATGTACCTTGTCTTTGTAGAAGTTCCCTATTGATCATTTTAAGTGAATATCCTATGCTAGGATATGATTACTAATGGTAAGACAACTCTTGCTAATATTATTGGTGTTCTACCGTAATTTACACAGAATGTTGTCAGCTTCCAGAAAGTTTAACTTAGAGTTTACCAAACAACAAGTGTTGTGTTTTTCATTAGGGATTTTTCAGGAGCCTGTAAAGGCCGTATGCATGGTTCCCATAATAATGATATCATTCACGACTAACTTTGAATCTTGAAGTAATAACTAAGTGCATATTCTTAGCCTCTTAGGAGGTTGTTGGATGGAAAGACGATGGCTTGTCATGGCTCAAAGAAAGTGAAGTTTCCACTTACCTATATAGGTCTCTCAATAATTGTTAATTACATCAAGTGAGTTCTCTTTGACGATCTCATGCATGTTTAATTGTAGATAGGACAGAGGTTTGTTCAAGCTGGTTAGAGAATCCTCATCAGCTACTGTCTATGGAAATATTCCATATTTTCGTTAATGGATTATTACCGTTGTCCATTGTCTATTATGCAGTATACTATGGAAAGATGTGTCTTTCCTTCCTGCTTCCCCTCCCCCCTCCCCCCGCCCCTCCTTTTTTTGGTTTCTTGGCAAGCAATTGCGTGCTTTTGCGATAGAAACATTATTTCTATATGCCAAGTCAGCAATTCGTAGGCAGTAAACATGTTAAATGTGCACCTGCCACTGTCAAGAAAAAAACATGAAAAAAAAAAGTGAGGTACTTTGATAGAACAATTTACGTGGCAGAAGAGTTTAACCACTAACCAGATGACTCTTGATCTTGCTGCTTGCAGCTGAAGTAATAAAGTATGAGCTATTTTCATGATCTTTTGGAGTTAAATCCGAGAAGCTTCCATAGCTGAGGGTTCTACAACATGATTTTAAGACATCCGAAATAGCTGGTAAGTTAAAGTCCAAGTGTCTTTTAAAGTATCAACCAAACAGATCTGTTCTTGATTTCGGAATTTGATATGGACACTGAATCTAATCTAGACCTCCTGAACTTGTTCCATATATGCAAGGTTCAGTCACCATTCAATACCTCATTCTTGAAGAGCAGGGAAATTGTTGTTGAGCTGCCTTTGCTGCAATGTCTGATGATCCCTATAATCTAAAGTCTGATGATAGTATTTTGGATTCTGATAATGAGAGTGAAGTCACATCCTCACGTTCACCTTCAGAGTTTTCTTCAGCCACTCATCGCGCTCTTCCTGATTGGACTCTTTCTACGGTTGTGGATTCAGATTTTGGAGGTTTGTTTTTGTTACATGTTTGTCTAGTATTTCTTTTTTGTTGTCTATTTTGTGTGTCTATATCAATACATAGCTGACAAACTTAATAAGCAGATTATGGATCTCAATACGCCAGTTCATCCTCCAGCTACCAGCCCCATCATGCTGGACATTCATTTCCTAATTATGGTTCTGATGCTCGAGCATCGACTTCCAACTTGCACTTAAATGATGATTTTAGTTACTCCTCGCAAAAGGAATATGAAGATCACTTGACTAAACAGTCTCAAAAGAGAACCCTTCCTCCCACACTTAAGCAAAACAGAGACAACAACTCTAGATACAACGGTGAAAGCAGCCGTTCTCACAACACCTTGAAGGCTCAGGATTCAGCAGGCCCTAGCAGGTCGTATAGTATCAGTGCTGATGATGATGTTGTCATGTATGATAGTGGCGGAAGGATTCATCCTCCTCTTTCAATGCGTGCAAGCCTTGCTCTTACCACAACTAACAGTATATCAGTTGATCCTCTTTTTCATGCTGCTATGGCTGAAGGATCCAAAGGGGATGATGAGAGATTGATTTATCAGGCTGCATTGCAGGTAATTTTTCATTGATTCGTATTTCATCTGTTATAATACGAACTTTTGTGTTGTCCGTGCACTTACTTGACTTATCTGATCTTTGACTTAACTAAATAATCAATTGTACTAATTGTTTAGCATTGCTGAGCTTCAGTTAAGACATAAGAAATTTCTAGCGAAATGATCATGATACTGCATTACTCTGTAATGTTTTAATAAGTTGGGCTTTGTAGTTCTAAATTCTCATCATGTTTTAGTAGATTTGCTATATATTGATCTATATCTCAAAGTATTTTGTTTAAGGTTCAGTTCATTGAAAAAAGCAAAAAGATAATGTTTGAATTTTCGAAGTTGGAGACTTGGAGCCTCCGATATATGGGTATATGGATTGTAGAACATATTCTTTGTGCCACCTTATAAATACAATAATAATGTCACAGTTCTTGGTCCTACTTTAGGTCTTCCCTTTGTCCTAAAATGATTGGTTTCCCACACTCGACAATATTCAACGCACATTTTAAGGAGCTTTATTGTGACACCAAACAATGCAAAAGAGTATGTTTCCTTTTTAACATACTGTCAAAGCACACAACTGAAATCATGATCAATATCACATGTCAAATATACAAAAAAGAGAGGAAAAACAGGTTTGTTCATCCTGTGATGCAAGTCAACATCGATCTTGACAATCTTCTTTAGTCCTGATGTTGCAATTATTTTGGGGAGCTAATATTACCAAGGCAGTTTTTTATACTGCTAAGGCAATGCCCTGAATTTTTTTTGGGATAATAATATCTTCTTCTTATATGGTGTTTTGGAAAAATAAAAAACTACCTTGGTGATATAAATTCCCTTATTTTGGATGGACTGAGTATAGAAGCAGAACTTTGGATCTCTGATCCTTTCACTCAGACTTTGGTTGTGATCCCACTCTTTCTTCCTTTTTTGAACATTGCATTTTATGTTCATCTACATTGCTGTTCATGGTCCTAGTTTTGTTTATTTATGATTGTTGCAGGACCTTAGTCAACCAAAATCTGAAGCCAATGTGCCTCACGGTCTTCTGTCAGTCCCTTTGTTGAGGCACCAGGTGTGATGTAATTAACTTTCTCCTCATCCTTTCCTTTTTATTTCTGGTTTTTGATATTAAGGTAGGACGTGTTAATCAATATCTAATAGTATTCAGTTTTGAACTGTTGGTATAAAACTGAAAGAATTTGTATATTGATTGTTGTCTCCTCATGCTGTAGAAAATCGCTCTGCAATGGATGCTTCAGAAGGAAACTAAAAGTCTTCATTGTTTGGGCGGAATCTTAGCAGATGATCAGGTCAGTAAGCTTACCACATTTCATGCCCATTTTCTCAAATTGTGTGAAGTTTCTTACTTTCTCTTTCCATGTGCTTTTTTAAATGGGTTCATGATTTACTAGGGTCTCGGCAAGACTATCTCGATGATTGCCCTCATACAGATGCAGAGGCTTCGGGGATTGAAATTTAAATCGGAACATCAATACAATCGTGAAGCTGAAGCTTTGATATTGGATGATGATGACGATGACGATACTGGCAGGGGTGGTAAGGAAAACGTCGAGAAAAATGGTGAACCTGAAATTGTTAAATGTTGCCAAGCAGCGAGCACTTCAGGACAGCCTGTGCATAAGACGAGGCCAGCGGCAGGCACGTTAGTTGTCTGCCCAGCAACTGTCTTGAGGCAGTGGGCCAGGGAGTTGGATGACAAATCTGGGAAAGAGACAAAACTTTCTGTTTTGGTTTATCATGGTAGCAGCAGGCCTAAGGATCCTGCAGAGATAGCCAAATACGACGTGGTTCTCACCACATATGCGATTGTCACTAATGAGGTGCCCAAACAGTCTTTGATAGATGAGGATGGTGTGGAGTTGAAGGCTGCAGAGGAGTATGGTATATCTTCTGGTTTTCCTGCAGATAGGAAGCGGAAAAATCCATCTAAAAATAATAAAAAAGCTAATAAATTTCATAAAGAAATCGATAACTTCTCGGTTTATAGTGGTAGAGGTCCACTTGGCAGAGTGAATTGGTTGAGAGTTGTGCTGGACGAAGCCCAAACGATAAAAAACCACAGAACCCTAGTTGCAAGAGCGTGCTCTGGGCTACGAGCAAAGACAAGGTGGTGCTTATCAGGAACGCCTATACAGAATGCAATTGATGAGTTATTCAGCTATTTCAGATTCTTGAAGTATGATCCATATGGTAAATACAAATCCTTTGTTGAGGGAGTGAAGCTCCCAATATCAAAGAACCCAGTGCAAGGTTTTATGAAGCTTCAAGCAGTTTTAAGAGCTGTAATGCTTCGTCGTACAAAAGGTTTGTTGGTTATGTAATCATCTTCTTTGTCTTGCTTGTTTACCTGCGATTCTCTTACGACCTTGGCCTTAGCTTTTATGCACAAACGTTCCTATTTATGGCATTATAAGATCCTCCCACCACTCGTTTCCCGAGCTTGTTAAAAGAAAACAAGGAAAACTTTAATGGTTTTCTGAACCTTTATGATTAAAGGCTGAACCTCCTTTATCCATTTGGCTAGAACCAAAATATGTAAACAAATTAGATTGTTCAACTTCTGCTAGGAATTATCTTTTTGTTTCCCTTTTGCTCAACTTGATCATGCTGATCATCATTATTCTTTTGTTCCAGATACATTGCTTGATGGTGTACCTATTATTAGCCTCCCTCCAAAATCTGTGGAACTGAAAAGAGTAGAATTTACTGCAGAAGAGAGGTCATTCTATTCCAAATTGGAAACAGAGTCAAGGATACGGTTCAAGGTATTACCTGTTGTTGCTTAATTTCAGTATTGAATATTGATTGCTTTCTAAGGTTCTACTTTTTCAATTATCGGATTCTCTGGTTTGAATTAAGACGGAGTTTGTTCTCTTGTGTTGTTTTAGTTTAGTATTTGCTGATACAACCATTCGTCCTTGCAGGAATATGCTGCTGCTGGCACAGTGAGTCAAAATTATGCAAGTATTCTACTGATGCTTTTGCGACTTCGCCAAGCCTGTGACCACCCACTACTTGTCAAGGGATTCAATCCAAATTCAGCTCGGAGAACTTCAGTTCAGATGGCAAAGAAACTTTCTAGGCGTTTGTTGTTAGAGTTGTTGCATCGCTTGGAGACTTCATCTACTATCTGTCGTCTTTGCAGTGTATGCACTTTCTAGTTTCATGTGTCGTTTTGGTCTTGTGTTGCTCTTTCACCTTTTTGCTAGATTCATATGGAATCTCTTGGTTTGAGATTGACTAATTTGATAACATCCATGGATTTTATTTTTAATTGGTATTTATGATATTGGAGTAAAATTTAGTCGCAGAAACCTTGCTCAACTTTGATTTGTTGCTGAAGACAAGTCGTTGGTGCTGATGTCTTGCAGGACCCGCCAGAAGACGCAGTTGTAACGAAATGTGGTCACATTTTCTGCTACCAATGTGTCGCAGATTACCTAAGCGGAGATAACAATACCTGTCCTGGACTCAGATGCAAGAAGCACCTAAGTGATGATGTTATCTTCTCAAGTACTACTTTAAGGAGCTGCCTCTCTGATGATGCCGGTACACCAAATGACGATCTGCCTGATAGGAGCTCGTTAATGATGAGCAATGCATATAGTTCATCGAAAATTAGAGCAGCACTTGAGATCTTGCTGTCCCATGCAAAATCAAGAACCAAATTTGTTGATCTGGATGATTCAGATGCCAGTGATGAAGATTTTATGGAAACGGGACTGCAGCCCCGGAAATGTTCCTCTTCAGAGTTGCCCATCAAGACTATAGTTTTCTCCCAGTGGACTGGTATGCTAGACCTCTTCGAGATTTCACTGAACCAGTCCCTGATTCAGTATAGAAGACTTGATGGAGGTATGTCTCTGGCTGCGAGAGACAAGGCGGTTAGAGAGTTCAACTCTGAGCCCAAGGTAGCATACTCTCAACTGAAAGCTCTCGTGTCAATGCCGCCATTTTCTGAAGTCCCTCTAGGGATGAAACATACGCATAACCCTTGCTTGTTTCCTTCATCGGTCATGCACAGAGTTCCTTATTCACTGCTCTGCAATAAGCTGAGAGATTTTGATACTAGATTCAGCTTTCACTGATCCTATTAGGGCCTTTTCAAGACCTAGATGGTTATGTGATGGCCAAGCATAGTGTTTTATGACAATTAGTTCCGTGATCTTCACTAGCAGTTGCTTTCTTTCAGGTGAGTGTAATGTTGATGTCACTTAAGGCTGGGAATCTTGGCCTGAACATGGTAGCTGCCTGTGAAGTTATTCTTTTGGATCTTTGGTGGAATCCGGCAACTGAAGACCAAGCTGTTGACCGAGCTCATAGGATCGGGCAAACTCGACCAGTGAAAGTATCACGTCTTACCATAAAAGATACTGTAGAGGACCGAATACTTGCTATGCAGGTACAAGATGTTGCATGCTGGGTCTTCTGCTGAATGAGTCATATGAGAAAGTATAACAGATTAGAATTAAACTTGGAAAATTAACATGTTTTAGAAAATGATCATTTTTTATTAAATGCCTACCTCTTGAAGGTCTTTTGAGTATGATTCCTGCAAATGATAAAAATTTTATCTGATTAATTGTCCTTGTCATTTTGCAGGAAGAAAAGAGAAAAATGGTTGCTTCAGCATTTGGAGAGGATAAGAGCGGTAACTCTGGTGCTCGTCTCACAATCGGGGATCTCAAATATTTATTCAACATGCCTGGCTAACTGTGACCAAGTATTTGGCTTGAAGGTTGTACCACAATTCGGTTTCTTTGCTCTATTCTAAGGTTGCGTCATTTTGAAGAAAAGCCCACCTGAGATCAGTATGTATCCTGTTGATCATTGTGCTCACTACAGTAGCAAGAGCTGTTCTATCCTAACCGCTGAGGAGAGCTTTTGTTTTCATCAAATGTTGGGGAAGCGTATCCCCGGTTACTTGAAGATGTTCCCGAGTTCAGATTATAGTTTGTATGTTGTGTTTGTGGTTATTTTCGAGCTGTTTATCGTATTATAGCCTATGAATGTTCGGTATGAATTTTGTACATATCATTATCAATGCAAAACGAGTAGGTTACCCTGGGTTTTTGTGTAACCTAAACCTATCATGTTCAACTTCTCCTTCTCCTTTCCTTTTTAATCATGCTTATATTGGTTGATCTTAATCATGTTTACAATGTTAATCAAGGGTTAGCTCAGTGTGTTAGTTCAATCATGTTTCCCAGTCCCCTCACTTTCAAGTGTCTCAATTTGACAATGACCATTTTTTAGCTCCTGAAAAGGAGACAAATTTTGATTTTCGTTACAAGATCTGCAAATCAATTTTCTCAAATCTTATCACGTTGATTATATTTTGTGTTGTAGTTTGTCCCAAGTCGAAGTAATTTAATCAGTGAAAGCGAGTGGACTCCTATAGTCCTATTAATATTTTTCATATTTAACAAAACTTTTTTTTCTTTTTTCATTTAGTGATGCAAATAACAGGATAAAATCAGAATGATAAAAAAAAAAAAAAAAAGGAACATTCGCAGTTTTGGTTTATATTTATACTGAGCTAGAACAGACATACCACAAGCTTCGTTGAGATAGTAGTATGGAATTGTTGCACACTGTTGAACGAAGTTCGTCCTCCACTTATTGAAATCATTACAGTTAAACTGGGAAGTAGGGATTATTAAATAGTGTTTCGTTTGATTTGAAACAACTTTATGGTATCGTGTAAATAGTATTGATGTGTTATAAAGAGTATTGTAGTCACAACTCTTAGACGGCATTAGTTATTCCAAGGATTAAGTGGAATATCAAGATTTCGGCAGTTTCTATACAATCACGTATAAATTATACAATCAAGTATCACACAGGTTCGATACAATCAAGTGAGTATAAATTATATAAGAATATAAATGTTTATGCTAAAATAAATAATACTCCGTAATACACTCTAATGATGCTGTATGTAAGCAAAATCATGATAGGAAATAAATATAACATGAATGTATTTGTAGTATAAAGTTCAATGCTAAGCATTTCATTTTGAAAATTATAACAATAATTTCCATGCTCCCAAGTATCAATACGTATTTTGAGTATTATGATATTCGCGATAGCGATACAATTTTGCAATTGACCTAAAGTTAAAATCATTATAGAGTATTACAAGTCCTCAACCCGAATAGTTATCTTATTCTTGTATTTCACATGATATACGTAGAAAACATTATCGACGATTACATATGTTTATTTTAAATCACAATGAAAAGGCTAAACATTTAGGGGTTCTATGTCGTGATGAGATTAAACTATTTAATTAAATAACGGTTTGTCTTCTTAACTTGAAAAAGAGAGAAAAGAAAATCAAACTTGATACGGCTGATTATGCGGGGAAAGCTTTGTACATTATATTACACATAGGATAATGAACGAGTCATTATATAGAGAGTCATGAGATAATGGAGTCATGAAAAATGAGTGAATCATTATGGATGAACTATGTAATTAATGTATGACCAACCAAAATTCCTTATAAAAGAAAATTCCGAAGAATTTTTTTTAATTCGAATGACCTTTTAAATCACCTTTCGTTGACGACCTCATCACCACAAAATAGCTCGATACTCAGCGGGTTTTGATCCGCTGACCTCTATCCTCATTGGAAGGGTTTACCGAGCCGCTAACCATGTGTCATGGAGTGACTCCCTATGATCAATTCAAGTTGGTATTAAAAAAACCAAACTTTAATTGATGAACGATACTTTTGTGCATAATTTGATGGTGTATGCATTATTTTAATATCATGTCAATATTTGGATTTTTAGCGAATTATGATTGTATTTTGATTTGTTTTACAGAAAATCCGTGCAGAAGAGAAAAGAAACAATAATAATTGGATAATTATGGAGATTTTTATTCAAATCTCCCGACTAATGTGATTTTTCAAAAGTTGAAGATCAAGAAAAATATATAAGCGAAAAGATCAACTGAAAATAAAGCAGAGAGGTGCAAAGAAGAAATAAAACGACGTGCAGTAGGAGACGGAGATGGGAACGCATGAAAATTGAGTTCTACCCTAATCGATCGTCGATGAGTTTTTCTTTCTTTTATCTTTGATCTAGTCATTGTAGCAATCGTCTTGATTTCATGTCTTGTATTTATTGTAAATATGCCTAAACACGTTGAACCATATATTTATAGTTTGTTTTGATCAAGTTTTAACTTTTCGTTCAAACAAGTTGTGAATTTCTGATTGTCTTTGTTGATTGATTGACCATCAATTTACATGATTTCAAACTTCGGTGTAAATCCGAGAAAAATGTGTTAAACTTTGATCAGGAATTCTGTTGATCATTTGAGATAGAAATATAAATGTTTTTAATTTCTATATTTTGTGAAATCTTTTACTTAAGGTTTTGATTCAGGAGCACTCAAGATGTAAGAGCAATACGGTGTACTAGTTAGAAAAGTCTTTGTTGCTCGAACGAGAACATTGAATATCAAATTGAAACCATAATTGAGAGGCTGACGCGATGTTCATTCCTCTAATTTGCCTCATGAATCACTAAAAAAGTAGCGCTATAACGACTACCATCATTTAGTTAGTCGCTATTTAACGACGGATAAAATGTAGTTAGTCACAATAAATTTTTAGAGACGGAGATCTTCGGCCGTCGCAAATTAACGAGAGAAAAAGTGTTGTCAATCGTAAATTAGCGACAAAAGACCCTTTCCGTCACAAATTGGAGACGGGAATATTTTTTCCGACGGAACCTGTTAATTATTCCGGAAATCAGATCTGTTTTCTCCCTCATTTTGCCCGAACAAAACACACACCCACAGACCACCACAATCCGAGCAAATCCGACCACACCTCCATCACCTCTCATCCTATCTGATCTCTCACCGTCCTCCCCTCTCATCCTCTGCCACCCTCCTTCTGCAACCTGTCGCCTTAATCGGAGTCGAACCGATACAGACAAGGCCAAGTACAGGTTGTCGCCTGCTGCCTTACGCCCAACATCTCCGCCTGACTCCCTCATATCTGTCTTCGTGACATATATTATCCCGTCTGATGCCTTAGTCGGAAATGACCGAGAGCAAAAAGCCGTCTTTTGGGAGTATAAAATTCTTAAATCGTTGAAATCAAAGTGAATTTCTACACTTATCTCAATTTATCTTGAATTATTCTTGTGATTTAGTTGTTGATGTGTTAGTGGTTGATGCACTGTCGGAGATTGGGGCGATTTGATTGTATTGGGTGGGATCGAGAGTGTCTCGATCTAGGGTTGCTTGAAATATGTGGAATGTATAGAGATTGTGATTGGATCGATGATAATAGAGTTGATTAATCGTTGGTTTTGTCTTTGATGCATTAAATATGTGGAATGGAAGGAGGTTCTCATTGTGTTGGGAAGAGTTTTATCATTGGTGTGCTAAAATTTTTTTGTCTTATTTTGTATTTTTGTATTTTTTGTGAATGTTGGATAATTGATGATAATTCATTGCTAAAATAATCCTTACATCTTTTGAAGGTTGTGATTTTATTGATTGAGTTAATTCATTGCTCGATGGAGGTTGGTTTCAAGATTGCATTCCTTGATATGGTTCCATGGTTGTTGGAAGGGTTGTATGATTGGTTATGATTGCAAAGATGATCGATCACGTTCGTGATGGCATGCACAAATTGAAGCAAGAGTTAGAAAAGAGGAAGAAGGTCCTTTGGTACGATGACAAGACAGAGGAGGCTTTTAAGATGCTGTGAAAGTCAAAACAATTTTAAGAGCAATCGCAACGTGCTCAGAAGAACAGAAACAAAGGAGAGGCGAAGCATTCATAGGGATCGGTGTCTATGGTCATTGTCACTTTGATGATGGTAAGCAACTTGTTTAATTAGGTAAATTCAATTGTGTATAAATTTATTTCTTTAATTTTATTGGAATGAAGGTATTTTATTGATTGTTTGTTTTCATGAAAATGACTTGAAGAGAAAAGCAAAGAAGATTGAAGTGTCCGAGAAAACACACACCAAGAAGGACGTAGAGTCTGGCGAGGTGGTGCGGTGTGACGAGAGATCGAAGAAAACGACGATAAGTAAACTGTTTTTGAGATTTTTTTTATATAACGAATTGAATTATTTTTTCAATCAAATAGCAAGTATCCGAGTTATAATTTTTGTTTTTTATAGGCTCAGTACTTTATTGAAGGAAAGCAATGCGATATTGATAGTACGCATTGACGAACTCACACAATTGGTCCAATAGCTATTGTAATCAGTGCGGCAACAACACGCTTGATTGGCCTCCTCATCAGCCTCGTGATCCACCATCTCTCCCCGACACGTCCGAACAAACTCATGTGTTTTAGACTTTGGTGTTTAGTGTTTTTTGGTGTTTAGTGTTTTTTGTTGTATGTATTGGTTATTTGGACGATAATGCAGTGTAATTTATTTAATTAGAATTATGTTATGTGACTTGGATGTTTTATTGATGTTTGATGTGGTTTGATTCCCCAAACATATATTTTGGGTGCATGGTTCCTTATGTATAATAGACGAGGCTTGAATTCAGTTATTGTTTCCCTAAAAATCAAGTTTGCCATGAAAAAATACTGCTTTGTATCTAATTTTCGACAGATTCCGTCTCAAAATAAAGCAGTCCAAGAATAAGATTCTGCGACGGACGCTGTGTTCAGTAATTATTTTGCGACAACGTCGTCGCTAATTTGCTAGAGACAAGGAAATCCGTCGCTAATCTTCTGGCACCAAGGTCAACGACTAACACCAAGTCTATCGCTAATTAGTGACAGGCTCTATAGCAAATTAGCGATGAAAATCCTGTAATCCGTCGTTAAAATCATTAGCAATTAGGTTTTTTACGACAGTTAGTTTTAGTCGCAAATCCGTCACTAATCACTGTTTGCGATGAAAGTGACTGTCACACCCCAAACTCAAAGCAGGCCGCCCAAGCAAACCCATCGATCCTGCCCAAACCCCTCTTCACCATCGCTGTGAAGGTCCTCAAAGCATTTTCACCACTCCAACAATGACGACGGCGATCGAAGCTCCGCACGACAAAATCTACCCGGACGTCCTCTTAGCCGCTCGAAATTCAAAAATCAACTGAATTTTTGTAATGAATTCCTATCATAATTGATTATATTATCTTATATTTCATTTATCAAAGCTTGAAACTTAGTTGTTTAAACACATTAGACTATCTCCACATTGATTTTTAGTTTCGAACAATCGTGGGAACGATATTTTATTCATCTCTTTATTACTAGATTGTGGTATTGTATACTTGTCATTAGACTGTTTATATTTTGCACACATTATTAATATCAAAAAATCCTAATATAATGGTCTATCTTTATAATACTTCATCTGTTCCAAAATTGTTGTAATACTTTTGACCTCTGATATTATGTTAATATAAAGTTTGACACACGTATAACGACGATTTAATGTATTT
This sequence comes from Drosera capensis, assembly GCA_001925005.1. Taxonomy (NCBI): domain Eukaryota; kingdom Viridiplantae; phylum Streptophyta; class Magnoliopsida; order Caryophyllales; family Droseraceae; genus Drosera; species Drosera capensis. The sequence continues at coordinate 30,627 of LIEC01010788.1, read as the reverse complement.
TCTTATAGACTTATCGTGTAACATCCATGATTGTTTTAGTTATATATTTGAACCTAATATACGTTACGAGACGATCAGACGTGATTTGATATGAAAACGAGAGTTGTGTTTATGTATATAGAATAACACAAAATACATGTGTTGTAAGAATTATAAGACGGAGTTAATAGATCAGTATTTTATTAATAACGTTTAACGATCCCGTGACACTTCAAAGTTTATATCCACAAATACTCATGATTAAAATATTACTCCATCCGTTCCATAACATAGAAAACGTATTGATCCGACATGAGATTTATCTGTATGTTGAATTTTTATGAAATTTTATGAAAAAAAAATTATTTTTTGAATGATAATGGGTTTATTATAATAATTATGAAAAAAATAATAAATATATTTTAACAGATAGATTAATTTGATTTTTTTATATTTAAATATTATTAAATAAGATATATTATTTATATTTTAAAGATAGGAGTATAACCATATTCTATATAACAAATACTGATGACAAATAAAACCTCCTTCGTCGACGATCTCTGATTTCTCATGTATCGCCAGTTCTCCAGCTCTCAGTGTAACGCGAAGCGGATTCGAGGTTTTCTCATTTTCCATTGAATTTCAGGTGAATTTCATCTCTCAAATTCCTTTCTTCCTAGATCAATCGGATATGAATCACCCTTCATTTACTAAAACTAACGGGAAATATAGGGTTACAATACTTTCACAGTTTTGTAATCGTCAGCGTGTGGTCGGTTTGAAACGAATGGGTTGTTGTGTCTTAGATTGGATGCTTTGCGATTTGGGTCGACATGATAGGAACTTAGCTGATTGATAATTGAATTAGTCTGTAGAGTTGATATCTTGTACTGCCAAGACCTTATTTGTCATGGCTTCTGATTGTGGATTTCTGTTTTGGATTCTGTACGTACCGAATCCAAACAAAAAAAAAAAAAAAAGATTTTGTTTTCTGATTCTTGATTTCTTAGTGAATGTTTGAGACCCCTTCTCCAATAATCATTTTATTTGATGTGGTGGTTTTGGTTTTGGTTTTGGTTTTGGATTTTGTTTTTCATGAGGATTCCACTATTTTTTTCAGCTGTAATACCAAACAATCCCTAAGTGATCACTGAATGGATCGAATTCATGATGCTATTGCATCCACGAGGTTTGAACCCTATCTTTGAGTTAGCAACTTAACACTCAAACTAGCAATCAACCCTTTTAGTGACGATTTGGATATAGTCCCATTGAACTTTATCCATTTGCATTAGGTTTATTCTATTGCTAGAAATCAAACTCGACCAAATAGAGTGTTTTTTTCTCGGTTGTGTGTGATCGAGTGCATTCTGTACTACGGAACAAAAATTCTGTCTCAGGGCATATTTCCATCAAGTAATAGTGAATAAGGCGAAAGTTGTGATTATCATGGAGTACTTTTTTGGCTTCTCCATAATATTTTCTGTGGCACACCATTGGACATCGCCTTATATCTACACAAGAAGCAGTTCTGCTTCACTTCAGTTTGGCATGGCTTCTGATCCTGGATTTCTGTTTTCGATTCGCCGGCTAACCAATCCAAACTGTTTGGTTTGGCTTTATGTTTTTTTAAAACAAAGAATCAGAAGCATAAAAGTGGGAAAAAAAACGGATTGCATTTTCTGATTCATGATTTCTTTGGACAGAATATTTAAGATCCCCTTTTTCAATTATCATTTCATTTGATGTGATCCTTTTGGTCTTGGATTCTTGTTTTGTGATTCTATTACTGATTCTGGATTTCACTATTTTGAACAACCATATCAAACTTGTCATCAATGTGTCCCTGTTTTACTGTTCGCATAAACACTTTAAGCAACCTTAGTTGTACTCAAGTGGCAACCAGAGGAATTGGTTGCTATGATTTTTTATTTTTTCTGATGTTCTTTGAAACTACTAGGAAAGCTAGAAGCAAACACGAGAAGAGTTACTCTTGCCAACTCAAATATAGTCCTATCAAGGACAAGAATTGGTTCTCTTGATTCATTTACTTTGGACACCAGTCTGATAAAGACCTCAAAAACTATGTGTCTGGTGTTCCTTCCATCCCTTTAAGGTTTTGCTTATTAGTTGCAATGTGGTTGTTATCTGATGTTGGCTTCGTAGTTGACTGCTGAAGTTGGGATCTTTCTGACAGGCCGTAAAACCTCAGAGAGACTGACAGTTTCCATCAGCTGTAAAAGCCACTGTGCCAAGGCAGGTTGTTAAAGTTTTTTCTGTGCGAATTCTCAAACCAGTTACTGTAGTTGAAAGGCAAACAGATAAGCATCTCACTACTCGTTGCCTGTGATAAAGGGTCCATTTGGGGTTCCGATCACAAAGGGTATTCTGTGCCTATTCAGTGGCTGAAAAACATGAATTTGAATAAGAAGAAAATGAGTGCAGTAGACTCAGATGACAAGGTCGAGGAGATACTGAGGGAAGCAGAAGATGCTGTGATGTTGAAAGTGAGTATCAATTCCCACATGGCTCATGTCAAGCCCTCTGATCTCCAACCTGATCTTGACAGCCGGTTCCAAGCCCTCAAATTCGGCACTAAAGGTAGAAAGCCAAAGGTAATGAATACAAGAGTATTGGATGCAGAGAAACTCGGAGAACAATCTTCTGTTGTGAAGGAAGAAACTGAGGACGATTTATTCACAAGGTTTGCAGCTCTCAAAGCCTCCATACCCAAACCATCTGTTGCTACCACATTATCGTTATCCGGGGGAAGCAATCAAGCTGATGGGAACTTACTCGCTCAAGGAGATATTGATAAGCATGATGAGGAGGATGAGGTTCAGAAGATTATAATGTGGGCCATGGATGCTGCTCGTCTTGATCCATCGCCACCTTCTGATGATGAAGAAGATGAGAAAGAGAGCCATGAGGGCGATGATAACGAGGATGGTGATGATGATAGTTAGCGATGATCATTCGAAGACAAGCTTCAACTTCTGTAGCCTTACAGGTACCAGAAACCCACCCTGTGATGCATGTTTCGGAATACAGTATGTGTCTTGTTGTGTCTTTTTTGATAGCATGAGTTTTCCGGGAGCTCTACTGTAAGTGTACCTGAATTAATGCGCATTTGGGAACATAATGAAGAAGCACTCCTATAGAGAGTATAAGTCTGGAGTACAGTTTATTGCTGTCATGAAACGTTATGAGCAATGTTGTTTATGGTTTGCTGTACAATTTCATTGGAAGAGAGGCATCTAGTTCAAGTCCGCTACATTATAACTGGATTAGATGTAATGGGCATGAGTAGTTGATCACAGGATGAGATTAATTATTTGATCACTTGAATATCCGATCAGGAATCGATCAAACAGCCTATTGATCGAGATAGAAATCCTGATGGGGTATCGTCTTAGACAACAGGAGACTACAACGGAGATCAGCAGGTGTTCGTTCAATTAGTGTACTTTCATGGCGAATTTTATGATCGAGGGGTTTTTTAAAACAATTGCCTCCTAGTCGATTAAGGTTATTTGGTATGGCTGCTGAGATTAGAAAACATAAATGATCCCAGGTCAAACATCTGAATATCTGTCGAAGACGACACCACCCCATGTTGGAGTTGGAGTTTTTATACTGTGAGCATAGACGCTTGAGTAACTGAAATACATCTATTTAGCCAGGCTCCATTTGATACTGAATAAGTAATGCACATTTTTGTTCAAATAGTTATTTGTTCTTTCTTTTTCTATGAAAACAGTAACGTTTTCTTTTTTCTTTTGAAGAAAAAAAATACCTACGTTCTTATTTGGTCTTAATTTGAAATAAGCAGGGAAAAAAAACTGATGGTCAGATCTCAGAAATGCCGCAAAAAGCACGTGCATTATTCCGTATTTTATTGGGCCACTTATTATAACTGATTTTGGGCCCTGAATCCGGAAAGGTAATGGGCCTTGTATTTTGTTGGAGCCGAAAACATGTGTACCATTGAATTTACCTGTTGTATACTACTGGCGAACTGCCCCACTCCACTTCTCATTTTTCTCCCTTTCTTTCCATCTCAATTCTCCCTAAACGAGTCAAAGCGGTAAACAATCCTCCCCGTTCCAAATAAATTACGATCTCACATAATATTCCATGGACGAATATCCAGGCGGAAACTAAATTCCTACTCATGACCCATGTAACAAACTATACCTAAAAAGTATAGAACAATTAGTTCATAAAGACCACCATTATATAACCCTTCATCCGCAGATGCCGTTTTGCATATTGGATAAAAGTGCAAACCAATAGCGGCAGAAATAGGAATAATGACACCAGAGATAATATTATTTCCGTGGAGTAAAGATTCAGAAATGGGTTCACAAATACCATCAATATCTAACGCAGGAGCAATAATAAAGGCTAATATTAAATACAGAAGTTGCAGTGAATAAGGTAGGGATCATCAAAACCCCAAACCATCCAATGTAAAGACGGTTTTCAATGTTAGTTATCCAATTACAGAAACGACTTTATAGGTTTTAATCCTAAGTCAATTCAAGATTTTTTTATATCGTTAAAAATAAAAACGAAATATATCGAAATATATATCATTGTAATTTATTTTGTACAGAGGGAGTTTCTTTTTTCTAATCAAGTCCGAGACTCGATATCTGGTCAAGCATCGAGGAAGAGAATGGAAAACAGTTTGTGAGTATTTTGTACTGGTATTAAACCACAACTCTAACTACAATGATGCGAAAATCGAACTTAATAAGTGGTATAAATTTAGCCAGGAGATTCATTTTCGCCACAAGCAACTTTTCTAGCTTCCAAGACGAAGAAAGTCTAGGCTATTTATTGATGTCACATTATGATCAACCTTTTTAACTTTCAAGTTGTGCCTTTAAAAATGTAAGTCAAGTTGGCTATTGAAGTAGTCCTCTCCTAACCTACAGTTTTGTACATCATCATTTTGACAAGAAAAACCAGCATACTTTACAGAGTGACCTGCTTGGAAAAACAAATCCCTATTATTCCACTAGTAAACAACTTATATCCCCTACCAAGTCTCACGACTTGCTTGCTATCAGATTTTGGATAAGCTAAAATGAAAAATCTAACAATAATAGTAATAAAGAAGTTGCATCTTCGATGATAAGCAACCCTCTCCCCCTCCGCCTTCGAGGATCTTATGAGCACTTACAAGAATAATGAAGTTTAAGTAACGGTGTGGATGATATTACGGGAAGACCTAGTAAGTTCGGCATCTATCGATCATACTCATAGGTCAGATTTTTTACATAGGTTATATACGAGCCCACGATCATGCAAATAGGTTAATATAAATAAATCCATCTCTTGTGAACCTTGAAGCCATACAAAGATCAAGCCCGACAAATCTATTTATATATATAAAGTTAATTTAATTTTTTTAATATCAAAGAAACCAAAGTTTGGTTAGTCTTATATTAATTACAATACTACATATATTATGATTATATTTAACCTAATTAATTTATGAAAATATCACTAAAAAATTTTTATTCCAAGGAGATACCACAAAAAATTTTAATTCCTTATAGGTTCCATCTATAAACGTATTTTAATTTCCTCACCGCATTTCGACCCCCCTCCCCCTCTCTTTCTCTCACGCCCACGCAACGACACCATCAAAATTTGAAGGTTCGAGCTCGAAATCATCTCTCCGACCACGAAATCCAGGTCAAACTCAGAGCTCGAAATCTCCTTTCCTCCGGCTTGAAATCTCCTCTCCTTCGGTTTGAAATCTCCTTTCCGTCATAATGTCTTCAAAGCAACAATCGAGATCATCACCACAAACTACTAAGAAACGAGGTTGCAACTCCAAATCATCATTCAGTTCCAAATCGAGAGGTTTCGGTTTATAAAATCATATTTTGACTTCTGGTTTGGTTAATTGTAGTAGTAATTGATTAAATCTCATAATGCATGTTAAACATACATAGATTTCATGCATGTTTTCACCCTTGAAATACCAGTACGTCTGTCCAAAATCGGTATACGAAAGTGAAATCACAAACCTAGAAAATCATGTTATTAGTACGTCGGTTCTACTATGCTTTATATAGTACGTCTTCCTGAACTAGTATGCCTACATGAAACAATACACCAAAGTTAGTAATCCAAAATGGTATGCTATAACAATGCATTTTTAAAAAGTAGTACGTCCGTGAAAAGAATCTAGTACTCTACAACATTAAAAAGCTTTTGGTGTAAAGTAGTATTCTTGTGAAAAAATAATTCGACATTACAAGAAAAACCATTTTTAAAGATGTAGTATGCCTGCAAATAAATATAGTACGTCTTAACAATGAATGTTGGCATATCTTTTTAAGATTTCTAATCTTATATACACACCAAATACCATGACATGGCGAATTATCTATTATACATGATCTAGTATGCCACAATGTAAAAAATGATTGAAAAAATCTATTCAAATAATACTAGTACGCTTGCGTTAAAAAGTAGTACACCACAATGTAATGAAAAGGTTGATTGCTACTTAATGTTTTTTTTTTTCTTCTTATTCAGAAAACAAGTAGCACTATAGGTCCTCGATGAAAGCACTTTTCACAATAATGAAAAATCGTACGTTCACAAGCGAGTAGACCTAATGCCTGAAAAGACGTCATTTTGGACACTGATAAAGAGTGGCATTGCCAACAACCTCATCGAGGATAAGTGCCAGAAGAGCGATATATTCATCAGACAAGTTACGAGTAAATATTTTATTCAAATGGAAGCTTTTCATCTCAAGAAAGGGCTGTCAAGATTTCTACGATGGGCATCAAGTTGATGTTCGGTATAGATGACGGAGAAAGGAGGATCAATACTGTACTTGGTCTGAATGATCAGTAGGACTTCATTGCAAGGAGATGCCTAACGAGTCTAGATACTCTTGATTCCTCAGAACACAACGTTCATGGGAGGGAATAGAATAGTATATACAAATATCCTTTACTCTATTAATTCGGTGAACACCACATATCTTCTTCAAAACATCTTCAATTCGAATGCATAACAACACTAATCGGATAAGTGACACCATCGATTTTGCACAACAACATCACTATCTCAGTCATCCTTCGATCAGGCACAACCTCCTTCAAGCTCAGATCAAATCCTTCGAATTCAGTTCAAATCAATGATGGATGATGATAGTCGATGATGATGATAGATGATGATGGATGATCGCTGATCGATGCATGATGAAGACGACAATGATGATGGTTGATGATCGCTGGTTGGTAATAGATGGATGATGATATGTAAAGGAGAATCAATGATGATGATGATCGTTGATTTTGAATATGGTGAGAAAAGAATAGAGGGAGAAGAGATTTTCAAATCTAAAAAGGGGCAAATAAGGAAATAGTTGTATTTTTTTAAAAGTGATATCAATTGGAAATAAAATTTTCTTGTGGTATCTCATTGGGAATTAGTTTCCTAAAGGACACTTCAAGAGAATTTTCACATTAATTTACAATGACTTTTTTTACAATAACATTTTATTTTCTCTTGCATATATTCCATTGATGCAAATATATATTAAAAGATAACTCATAATTTATCCGATTTATCATTTTAATGTGTGAATACAAGAACTAAGATAATTCTTTGTTGGAACTATTTTATTTTAAGAGTAAAGTGAAATTCAAACATATTTTTAAGAGTAAGAGTAAGGAATTTATTTTATAAATCTATTTATCTATTTTTATATCTAAAGTAAATTTAGCCATTCTTGATAGCAAAGTTTGGTTGACCATGCATTCAATGCCTTATACATTTATTATCATAAATTAAAATTTATTTATTATGTATTGACACTTTATTTTTCCTATAATATAATATAATCTAAAAATCTATTATAAAATATATAAAGAGCTTAGGAATTCTTACTACCAACATGATTGAAGACGATTTATGTAGTCGTCAATAGAATTTTATAGATATATAAAGTGAACTATAAAAATAATATATAAATCGAATTAAAGACTTATTAAAATAAGAAAATCTGAAAACAAACTTAAATTTGACTCAATTGTCCAATAAAAAACGCTCAGAATCAAGTTTATATTGATTCAAATCAAATGAGCTTTGAAGCTATTCACCTCATTGACAATCCTATCGAATTTAACTTTTATTATCGCTAAACATTACAAGATTAATTCATGAAAAATATACCGTTTCCAGGACTCACATGGACAAATCCATGTACTGTTACACTTTATGAAGGGCCAATCCCCTACTCTATGGTAGAAATCTCCAACCCCAAAATTCAAAGAAACAAAGATGAGAGAGACAAAACCATACGCACGACAAAGTGCACCACTTTGGTACCCTTCAAATGGAAGAGAGAGCTAGCAAAGCAATGCAAAGTGACAACTCTGTTCTCTCTTGACACGCATTGCTTTCAATGACCCACCAATGACTGTTCATGCTCCCAAAAGCCACTTTGCTTTTGTATTTTTCACCATTTTCATGGGCCACAAAGGTTAAAAAACCCCAAACCTCATATAGGAATTGAATGAACGGATTCATCAATGATTTGATTGCACTGTTCATTCATGTAAAATTTTGATTTGGATGTGATTTGAATTGATTTGGGAATTTGGGTATTGGCGATTTGGCGTGATTTCATTGTTGAAAAATTTTGGTTTTCTATGGTGTTTTGAATTGATCTGGGCATTTGGGTATTGGGGATTTGGTGTCAAATGATGTTTTCATTGTTGTAAAAAAAAATTATGGTGATTGAGATTGATTTGGGCATGTGGGTACTGGTGATTTGGTGTCTAATGGTGTTTTCATTGTCGGAAAATTTTGAATTTTATGGCTATTTGGATTGATCTGCATTTGGGTAGTGGTGATCTGGTGTGTAATGGTGATTTCAGGCCCCAATTATTGGGAAATGAATGGAAAATCAACTGCCCTTGGACACATTTCTATGTACTTTTTCTCTTTATGTGTGAATGTGTGTGTGTTGGGTGACCTGTGTGTCCCGTTTTCTGTCTTATCACGTTATTGGTTGTCAGGCAATCAATGGGCGCTTTGCTGGTTTCAGACTTTCCCTTCGTTTTGGGGCAACTTGAAAGAAAGGGTTTTTGAGCTTTTAAGATTAAAGGGAAAGGTGACTCCCAAATTTCATACCTCTGTCATTGATCGATGAGAAACATTATATATATATATTAAATTTTATATAAATAATTTATTTATTTTTTTAGTTTTATGACAAAATAATAATAATAATTGAATAAATTAATATGAGATAAAATAAAAAATATGGATGTTTTGAAAATTATGTAGATAAAAATTTCCAATTATAAAAATATTGTCTTTTTATGAGACACCCAAATTAATGTTGTATGTTAGATGAGATAAAAGGAATATAAATCTCACATTAGAATTTCATATTGTGGATGAACGATAAGTACCCCATTTAGCATCTTATTGTGTTATGCTTGTTGTGTCTTTAGTCTATACTGGTCCCTGACCAACATTGGAATTCCGACATCACCGTCACAAACAACTGAATCATGACAACGGAGTCTTGTGGATGCTCTGAGATCTATTGATACCCAGGGATACATAGGACATACATAAACGTATCTCAAAGTTTCATACCCTATGTGTGATTCAAGTCACATGTAGGATTGCAACATGTTTTTGCAACATAACACTTAGTATCACATACATACACGCAAGTACTGAGTTGCAAAGATGGGGCCTCCCCAACCATCATCTGCCTTCACTTGTGGATAAACTAGTCAACATCATCGATTATATTCATGCCCAAATTTTTTTTTCTATACTTTAGAGGGGTGAATTCATTTCCCAAAATAATTGTTCTTTTTCTCCAATTTCAGAAGGAATAATTTCTTTGTTTGTTTATCAGCCCAATTGGGTTGAATGAATGATTTAGCTGCTATTTTCATATTCTTCTGTATTGGGTCCATTTTGAGCAAGCATCTTGATGTTATGTATGTGATTCTTCTCATCTTGGTGCAAGGTGAGGTCTTGATTCTCCTTTTGCAAATGTTTGCTTACAAAAAGAAAGTTCTTATTGGGTGCAGTGTCATTATCTGGAAAGTGATTTTTGAGTGGGATATGGCTGGTTGATATGATGGCAGTTTGGTGTTTAATTAGTTGGATCTTTTCAGGGGTTATCTGTACTTACAACACTGATGTTTTAGGTAAAATAAAAGCTTCAAGTATTGAATTTCTTGGCCTTGATCAACACCTGATGGGTAGGTGAGTCGGGTTAGCGTTTCTATCATTTACTACAACAACAAAACCACGGGACACATTGTCTTTGACACAAAGAATCTGAGATTAGAGAATCCGAAAACTATATGCCGAGTTATATTGGAAAGGTTACTATGAGTGAGAATCGAGGACCAAACTTGTAGGGGCAAGGGTGTTGTTCACTTTTCATAAGCTTGAACTTGTAAAAGATGTTCTTGTCAAGTAGGGCTAGCGGTCAATTTGGTGTGTTATTTGAAGTGGATTTAGACTTTGCAATTTGAATACTTTCTCTTTCGAAATCTCTTAATCAGTAGTAGTCCCCGTTAAGTCCATTCTTTAAAATTAATATCACTGTCCCTTGACTTATATCATTGTTTTTATAGTAGAAAAATTCACATGTCATTTTATTGAATCCTGATCTATAATCAAGTGATCTTTTCTCAAGGTATAACAAGAGCATTTGTCACACTGTTTAATCAACAGGTCAGTGTTTTCCACAAGCTTCCAAGTTCTTGAATTGTGGAGCTGATCATCATCTGAGTTCATCTTATTTCATCTGATATCTCTTTTGAGGATGTGGCTGTTGTTTCCATTCAAGAGATATAGTCTCTGGTTCATCATCATCTCCAATGACATCTAGCTCATATATATCAATACATCTGCCCTCTATGATTCGACGCTTGCACCTGATCTTGTTGCATCAGTATCCCTTGCAAACTGCATAGATCCAGCATCAGCGGCGCCATTATCGCGATTTCATGCTTAGAAGTTGAACCAAACAAGACTAGATGAAGGCAGATGAAAAAGGTAATAGTTCTTCATGGAGTTGGGAGCAAGACAAGGCATTTGAGAATTCTTTGGCAACTCATCCAGAGGATGCAACACATAGATGGGAGAAAATAGCAGCTGATGTTCCAGGAAAAACATTACAAGAGGTTAAACAACACTATGAGTTGTTGATGGATGATGTGAATAGGATTAAGTCTGGTTGTATTCCTCTTCCAAGTTATAGTTCCTCCTTGGAGGTTGGTTCCGCTAGTAATGCCAGTGAAGACGGGGCGGCGAAGAAAGGAGGTCAGTGCCATTTCGGCGGAGAAGGGAATCACGGTGGGAAGGCGCCGAGGTCGGAGCAGGAACGGCGTAAGGGGATCGCTTGGACCGAGGATGAACACAGGTAATCCTTGTCTTGGTTGCTGATATTGATTTACTTACCTGAAAACCCAACTCCAGCTATTAGTATATGGCTAAAATGACACTAAAGCTTTTGTTACTAATTGGCATTTGGGACTCCCTAGACCCTGCCCATCACGGTATTACCTGGGTTGTTGTTGTTGTTGTTGTTGTTGTTGTTGTTGTTGGTGGTGGTGGTGGTGGTGGTGGATTTATGTGACAAAATTTTTTGTTGGAATGGTTAGTGATTTGGGGCTTGAGCACTGGTTCTTGTTTATGGAAACTGTCTTTTTGCTGGAACAAACAGGAAGTAGATGTTGAGGATCTAGCTAGGTTGTGGGATGAATATTAGAGTGTCGTTTTCTTTCATATGTGTGCTTATCTGATTATACATATGCCATGTATTTCTCTTCGAATCTTTCCATCTCGAGAGATAGTCCAGCGCTGATTTATTCGTGTTGTGTGCTCATAATGTGTGCACCATGGGCTTTTCTCTCTATCCTGGTTTGCAGTTCATTTGTGTAATTATGCGTTTGTGGTTATAGGATTTGGCTCACCCTTGCACTCTTGATTGTCTGGTATTCAGAAGTATTTAGTACCGTTTCGAGTTAACGAATTCGACACACTGTATTCTACCTTGTATTGATACTGATAGATATATAACTCAATTGGCAAATATACTAAGGTATTGATTTCTCCTCGCGGTTCTCAACTAAGCTGAGGGAACTGAGTGATTTGTTCACCAATCGGTAATTTCAATTTTTACTAACAGAACCATCTAAGCTCAATTTTTGTATGTCAACTTCTGTCTACAAATCGATCTATCAAAGCAGGCATGGTGACAAAAGGATTACTTCGAAAATTCCAGTGAGTGCCATAAGAACTAATGGAGGGCAATCTAGCCAAAGCGGTGTTACCTTTCACGAAAATTCGAGACTATCGTGCGGTAGCCGGTAGGAACGTAGGGAATAAGATGAAACTCATCGGCGATCAGGCTTTTAGTATTTTGCAGCTAGTCAAATATTCGATGCATTTTCATGAACCTGTCTCTCTGTCTCCATGTATCATCTAGTTTAAAGCATTGCGCTGCTGCTGCTAATGAATTTAGTTCAGGACTATGTTTGATCTAGATTAGTTCAGTACGAAGGCCCGTGCTGATAAATGTCGGTTCATAGATTTATGTACGTCAAAATTAGTTCCCCAATGGAAGGTCGCTGCCCAAAAAAAGGTCAGCTTGTAGATATATTTGCGCGCTTGTGCACAGAAGTGTCATATCTGGCATTTTGCCGATTGAATTTTGAAAAAAAAACTTATGGGTGTTGATTTATTCTCTGCCTATAAACCAGCATCCCTACAGTAGATGTCTTTGTTATTGGTTAGTTCTCAGATTTTTGTTACTTGGATCCTTGCTGATATGGTTATAATTTTATTGATTGTTTCTGACGGGAGACATTCTGCTTTGGGCAGGTTGTTTCTTCTTGGGTTGGATAAATACGGCAAAGGCGATTGGCGAAGTATATCCCGTAACTTCGTCGTCACTAGAACGCCCACTCAGGTGGCAAGCCACGCTCAGAAGTATTTCATACGACTAAACTCAATGAACAAAGACAGAAGACGATCTAGCATACACGACATCACAAGCGTCAATGGTGGTGATGTTGCAGCAACCCAGGGGCCGATCACGGGTCAGAATAACAATGCACCTGCAATAGTGGCAACCGGGAAACCGAGCAAACAGCCTCTTCAACCTCCTGCTGCCACTCATGGGGTGGCCGTGTATGGGAATCCAACGATCGGACAACCAATCGGGGGACCTCTTGTTTCGGCCGTTGGCACTCCTGTCAATCTCGCCCCTCCTCACTTGGCGTATGCCATGAGAGGTCCGGTTCCGGGGACTGTTGTCCCCGGTGCTCCGATGGGCATGGGTCATATGCCTTACCCAATGCCTCATACCGCTGCTCATAGGTAAAACTTGCACTGCAGGAGACGACCGGACAGAATCATCGTTGAGGTCCACCCCATCTTGAGTCGAGCCATAATAACATTCCAATGATCAGATTCACAACACACAAATATCTGGGAACGCTGCCTCTCGGAGATGGTTCGTAATAAGGCACCAGAGAGGCCAAGCTTCACTCCAGGAAGCTGTTTATACAATGCCTACCGTGATATGGATTTTGTAGAAATCGAAATGATGTACCTTAGTGTTCGTCTTGGATACTCGAAGAACTTTAAGGTTGCGAGGTAGGGTGACTTGCTTCAGCTTTGTGGTTGATATTGTAAATGGGTAGCGACAGTTCGTTGATGAACTTGTGCATGAGTAAGCCCGTTACCAGGAAGTAGAGACTGCTCTAGTCTTATGTAAATTAAGGGGATTACTCGAATCTGTGCACGAGGGGCCACTTGTAATTTTGCGCTTCGCTTCATGTTGATATTGTTGGCATTCCCTGGTCAATGGGTACTCTACCATCATCTTAAGTTCTTCAGATCATTGGGTCAAAAGATTGTTTGAAAGATGATCACCTTTCAAGGTACTTCAAGGAACCGAAGATGACCAACTAAGAACACAGCTTTTTCCACTTGTATAAATTGTTAATCAGAGCGCTCTTTACATTTAACCTGTGTCCGCTCTAAAAAATTAATCTAATTTCATCTTGATACAAACTCAAAAATTGAAGGATACGCAGAAAGAATGAATTAGGTTTATCCATGTCCAAGGATTCAAGACGACTTCTTGCAGCACTTCAGCACGCAATCTTCGAAGAACTCGGTCAGCTGAGATGTATATAACTGTGGATCATTTCGGAAGTGATCAACGTGAGGAGTGGAGATGAAGTTGCAAGCCCTAACCTCATGCCCGGATTTTCGTTGCTCCTCGATGAAGGATTCTACAGAACTCGCAGGAATCACACGGTCGGCAGAGCTATAAATATACAACTGCGGACAACGTGGTTGGCGAGATGACAGTAGTCCTAAAACATCTGACAGCCTCCTGTAATAGAAAATAAGGTAAGAGTTAATACCGATGAAAGGAAAGCAAGAACATGAATCTAAAAAAATGTGGACAGATTGAACTCCATTGCAATGATGGGAGCACACGCAACAGTTATTACAACAACCCAGAATTTCCCGTCATAAGGCAGGGTAGGGTCTAGGACAACATTTATTTTTACTAGTCATACAAATTAACATCTTTCACAAAACTATCTGGGTCGCGGAGATAAATGCAGCAGATAACATCAGTCGAGAGAAAAAAGTAAAAAAGAAACAAGGTTATTACCTATGGACTGTTGGGAGGTTCAACACCACCCCAAATAACTTCTCCAGAACAAGCAGCAAAGCTGCCTCTGTTACTGCGGGCTTCTGCTCCGCAACTCCCTTGGCGAAAACAGATCCTTCTCTCCGTGTGTCTTCTGAAGTCGAGTGCCCTTTCGCTGCAATACTCTGTTTTTTTAGGAGAGCAGCAGAGAAACCTGAAGCCCAGACCTATACGAAATTGGGCGTCAAGAGATGAGAACATGGAGGCAAGACAACTCTAATGAAAAGAACATAGTACCACAAGTAAATGGAAAAACGAGCAAAAACACAGGTGTGAATGGATTTGAGATTGACCTGTGCTTAAAGTTTAAGAAGGGTAAAAAAAAACTGTGAGGAAGTGAAAACTGAAAGACTGGTTCGACGATGCACAACCATACAAAGGATGATTGTGGAATGGTCGAATTTTGTGAAGCCCCCACCAATAATCACAAGCCAACACTCACAAATAACTAGTGATCTAGGGAAGTATATTAGCTCGATATTAGGATTTCAAAGGCATCACCCAACAATATGACAAGCTCTAGCCATGAGTACTCAGTATAGGGAGGAATATCGCCATATGGGTCATCCAAATTGAATATAGATAAAGAGATTTCATGTGATACAAATTATGTATGAAAGTCACCTGTGGGTCTGGGGCAGCAACTGGAGCCGAATCCACCACACAACCTTTGATCCTTCCCAGCAGAGAAGGATCTTGCTTGTGAAACTTCTCTAACATAACCCCATAACTGAAACGAACATAAGAAGAACACATGAATACATCATCAATCACTTCTGGGCCTAAGCAGAACTAAAGAAGAAGAAAACAAGAAAAAGAGAGTACTCACGTTAACCATCCAGTGTTGCTGAAGGTGTGGAAGACAATGTTCTTCCCCTGCTCTTCTTCCAACCAATTGGCCAGATGATTGACAAGCAGGTCTACGTCCTGCTCAGCCTTCCCACCGACTTGGTAGCTGATAATCTCGGACATAGGGAAGGTGAATGTTATTGCATGAAAGCCATTTGAGGTGTACCATTCTGCGTATCTATTCAAATGCTTCTGCTTTGCACCTAGCCATCCGAGCAAAACGACTACCGTTCTAGACTTTGCCGATGAACACTCTGAATCACCCGTAACATCAACCGTGCTAGGCCGTGGTAGATGCCATCTGTACAAATCCTCCTTGCGAGTTTTAGGAATGCTATGTGTATATGCCCTAGGCTTCGGGACATTTGCTAGCTCCGCAGATTGATACAGGTTAACCAAAGCAGGAGAAGATGTGAAGGATGAATGAAAATCTCGAACAAACTTGCTTCCAATATTGGTGATCATATTAGAGTTGACATTAGGGATCGGCACCTGGATTCTGGCTACAAAAGACAGATCTGCCAATCTTGAGACAGAAATATGAGATGCCCACGAAGACTCTGATAGGAATTCTGAATCATGGCCACTGGAACTCAACCCTTCAGTGGAACTAGCACGATCAGATGATCCCGAATGCTGAAACTTACGGGGAAGATCCGTGGAAACAGAAGCTGCGGCAAGTGCAGCGGCAGCGAGTACAGGTCTTTGAAGCATCCCGGACATAGTACCCATCTTCTATACGCTCCTCAATTCGTCCCTACAGCAATACCAAACGCAACCCTTTCGTGAATAAGGGCCTCCAACTTCCCAAACGATGAACCACAGATAACCAAAGAACAGAACTTTATCAGAAAACAAAACAATCCCAGCACATGAGATCAAATAAGATGCCAAAGTATATAGTACTTCTCAATGTTTGACCCAAGAACTCAAGTCATATAAGAATATAACAGAACTCAAGTCAAACTCAGATGGGTATAAACTATAAATACCAAGTTAATGGCAGTTACATACCTAGTAGTTGCTGAAGCAAGATGGGTTGATTTGGTTCAAGAAAATCGGGCTGCCCACCGTGGTTGGTTGACAGCCCGATTTTCTTATTCGCGTAGAGAAGTTTCCTGGCTTGTGGCAATGAACTCTTCTTCCTGGCAAGGTCCACAAGAAACATGACATACACGTTATGTTCCTTGCAATATATCTTGGTCATAAAAAAATGAAAGTATCATATAGGATCGTGTGAAAGGAATGGAATCATATTCATAGGTTGTGGTGAAGCAAGAAGAAAAGGAGCAGGTTGCTTTGACTGTGGCTGGGCCAGCTAGCCAGCTAGACAACTAGCCAAGTCCAGGGTGCATCTTGGAAAGAGCTTACGTCTATTAGGGTGTTAGGTGAATTTTATGTAAGTGAAAAATTTATGCAATGGGCACAAATCACATCTGCTTCAAGCACTATTAGTTTATTACAACAACATTACAATAGCAAATTGTAATTGTAACTGATTTACAATCAGCTCCTTTTTCCCATACTGTGATTGATAGGCATGATAAAGAAGTAAGCTGCATAATATTGAAATAAAGTCAGTCCTCCTTGTTTGATTATCTTATAACCCAGAAATATAGAGCTTAAATAGCACGCAAATGACCTCTATTAATTTGAGTATGAGATAAGAACTAAGCAAAGTTATGTCAGTGAGTGAGAAATGAGAAATTCATGGAAAGTTACAACCTCCACATAGTTCCCCTACACGTCTTCAAGGACGTTGTTTTTTGACAGGTTGAAAAAGCTAAAAACTCGAAGCATTTTGACCCTCTATTTTTGTAAAAGGATGTCTTATATCCCATTAGGCCCCTTTTTACCCATTTGCCCCAAATATTGAGACCCTAAGCTCAAATGCAAAACTAGCAAAAGCTATAAAAAGGAGTAATCGTAGCAACAATCGTTTTTATATAGTCATTTGAAAACTATCCCCTTCTACTACTGCTTTCTAGTTTGCAACGGCAAGACATAGAGTAGACGCCAAGCTGATCACAGCCATGGTAGTGACCATAGCCTTTTCTTTTTAGAGAGTACTAAGCACGATCCCAACAACCAAAATACCAGTTCGATGGGAAGACAACGTCATGCTTACTATGACATGGACTTTTTTGCCCCAATAGTGAATACTTCCCTTATATCTAATGATATCAACGATTTAACAAAAGCCCGTTTGCTAAGATTCAAAAAAAGAAGAAGAAGAAAAAACCTACAATGTCGAACATGCAACAAGATTATTCTGTGCCCAAATTTTCAAATGAATACCCAGAAAACTTCATGCAATTCCCATGAATTCACCAAATTTTATCCCAATTAGAACCCAAACATAAAAAAAAATAACAAATCGAACAATCAACCCCGAAAAAACTAACAATGAATTAATCAAAACCCAATAAACACCCAAAAAAACTCACCTAATCAAATGAAGAAGGACAACCCAAAACACGCCGAAAAAACAAAATCGAAAATCCGGCGCTGTTTCTTGAATCAAATCCTTGGTTTTCCGAATATTTCTCCCCTTTATATTATTTTGGGCAAAACTGTGAGACGCCCCAAAGAAAAAGACGATGAGGAGGAATCGTGAATCGCGTGTTGTCGTGTGTTTTTTTTGTTGTTTTGATTCTGGTTTGGGGTAGGTTGATTTGTAACCTCTCACGGCTTCTCCACCGCCGCCCATATATTTTGCTAATTTAACGTGATCAATAATATTTTTTTTTGTATGAGAATATTTATGGACCTAAAATTAATGTGAAGTTGGAAGGGGATATTCCCAACTCTTTGTTGCATATTCTTTGTCATTACCGTATTTTAGAGAACATTTGTAATACGATAAGAAATAGTTAAACGGTTTAGTAATATTATCTTTTTTTTTTCAGTTTTTAATATTTCATCATTTTGAAACTTTGATTTTAAATATGATTCATGTGAAATAATACTGAAATAAATAAGTATTTATCTAAAAAATAATTTTAGTTAATAATTCGATAATAAGGATTCATCGGATATTACAATATTTATCTAAAAATAATGAGTTAACAAAAACATTAATCGAGGTTAGAGGGATTCGCGATGGCAATTGGTATCGTCGAGTGTGGCCAGGCATATGCTTGGACTTGTAGGATCATTATTTGATTATATTAATAAAAATATTTTTTTCATATAATTTATTATTTTGTTAGATCATATCATATTATACTAATCAAAATATATCTCTATCAATACGAATTTGAACCAGATACAATTACATCAGAGGGATGGAGGAAATATCTTTTTGGATAGATGGGACAAAAATATTTAATAAAATTTTCATTATAGTTTTTGTGCTCCTTGTAATTTTTATAATTTGTATGAAGTTATAATACACATATATAATTTATAGTTCATAGAATTATTATTCACATTTCATGAAATAACAAATATTTCATCCTTATTATATTGTTTTAAAATATTTACAATATTTTTAATTTTAAAAAAAAATTATCTAAAAAATACAAAATCGATGTTTTGGTCCGATGTATTGAGAATGTATAACATCGGACACAAGAAAAACAATATAATAAGCATAAACTCACTATCTTTTCTCATAATTATTACAATAAATCTCACTATCATTATAAAAATATATGTTTTTATTAAAATTCATAAAAAAATTAATATTTATATAAATTTTTATATCAAATCGAATTATGAGATGTAAAGAGTAAAAAGGAAAAATGAAAAATGAAAATTTTGCCGAATTTAGCTGACCTTTTCAGGGCCCAAGAACCTCCAGCAGTGGTCGTCTTCCTCTTATCCACACCCAACCAAGCAAGCAACACACACCAAACACCACCCCAAAAATGTCCCTCATCGCCTCACCGGCGGCGACACCCGCCGCCACATCCCTCGCACCACCGCGTGCGGCGTCGGCGACACACTTCCCCTCCTCCTTCTCATTCCACCGCTTCTCCACTACTCTCTCCTCCTCCTCCACTTGCCTCACCATTTCATCATCGTCGTCATCTACCCTACGGCCTCGCTCATCGGTGCTGACGATGGCGAAGAGGGAAGAGGAGCTGAAGGAGATTAGGGCGATGACGACGGAGGAGATCAACGAGGCTGTGGTGGATCTGAAGGGGGAGATTATCATGCTCAATTTCGCGAAATATAGCCGGCAGGAGTACAAGCCCAGCGAGTTCCGCAGGCTCCGCAAAAGGGTAAAATCGTTGTTAAGATCTACATTAGGGGGCTTACTACCATCAGTTGGGACTTTTGGTTAACTGGTTTCTCGACATAACTGGTTGAGAGGGTTTTGGGGCTTTTTGTTTTTCTTGTGTCCGATGTTTTGGTCGTTGTGTTGAGAATGTTTACCCACATTGGAGATTCGAGAGCTCAGAACATGTATAAGATCCTGGATTGCTCCACTCATTCCCAATTGGTTTTGGGTTAGAGATCCAGAGGTTGGGGTTTCGGATTCCTAGTATCTGAAGATCTTGTGGTGATGTGGGGGTTAATGGGTTCGATTGTACTACTTGTATCAACAAGGTGGAGGTTCATTTTCGATACCCTATATAACTCAAAAGTTAAGCGTCCTTGACCCAGAGTAACACAAACACAAGGATGAGTGACCACTTTCGAAGTTTTGTTGTTCGGGAGGGGCTAGGGTGTTATGACATTATTATCGAAGTTCACTGATTGCGAACCTCAACTGTGAGGCACCCGTACCAAGGATATAGAAAGACACAGGATAAGGTATAGAGGTTCATGAGTCCTTTCGTTGCTGATTGCTTAGATTGGTGGAGAGATGCTGTTTGGACCTGGTATTGTGTGCTGATGTTATCGGTCCTTGGGTGTATGCCTGTGAATTGAGCTCAACGTCATGCCTTTATACGAGATATGTTGAGGCTTGCTTGTGTTTTGTAGTTTTATGATGTTCAGCTATTGTCAGGCATTGAGCTTTTTGTTTAAGCCTCTTGATGACTAATGCTGTCAAGAATTCAAGTATGTGCTAAAATGTGTTACCTTAGCTCTGACTCACCGCTTTCGTATGGGATTTTGGATAGGTAAAGCGCTTTGGCTTAACCTTGCCATTTTTGGTTAAATTAAGATGCTAGAACTCATGACCTTTGGCCACTCAAGTTTGATACCATGCCTAGCAAGTTAATCAAAAATTCAGGCTTGATATGACAGGTGCAAGATTAGTATTTCTACCCTTAGCTCAGACATTGGACATCCTGGGTCCCAGCTATCATACTTGTGTGCAATTAATTTACAATGGGATTCGATTATTGAATGTCTGGACTCAAGAGTAGGTTATCGGTTCTCCAAGGTATCACATCATCAAAGGCTTCATCGATTAAACTTTGGGTTGAGAAAGGCATGCCTACTTGATGAAATATGAGATTTTAGGTGAAATGGGGCTGGGTTTCAGATTAAAGGGGTTCTATGATGCATCGATTTGTGGTCAACTGCTTAATATGATTTGAATTAACGACTTGGAGAAATCCATACAGTCCATCACATTAAGTTGGGGATTTCTTAATTGGGTTTTGATTTCAACATGAAGCAGCTTTTGCATATACTCGGTGCCCATGTTTGGTGTACTTGAGAAGGAACGATTAGTAGTGCCCCGTTACCTGGCAATTCGGTACTGAGAGATTTTCTATTGGAAGAAGAAACTTGCATCTCCTCATATTTGTTTTATTTGTTGTCTAATGTACATAAATACATTTGAGAATGAGATTACACATTTGCTGAGTTTTTTTTTTTTTTTTTGGTATTTATCCTTCTCTACCCAGATTGCGCGAATGCTGACGGTGAAGAGGGAAAGGGAGATTGAAGAGGGAATCGGCAAGAGATTGTCGAGAAAGCTTGACCGTAAATGGCGGAAAAGCATCGTCCCTAGACCACCTCCAGGCTTGAATGTGGAAGAAATATTCCCAACCTTGAAAAAAGTATCTGAATAGGTGTGTCGATGAATCTCGTAACATGCTATTTCAGGATTCTTTCCGTAGCAGAAACTTGGGCATCTTTGTATTGTAAGATGATACATCACCGACACGAGTTTTAATTAACTGCAAATCATCTTCTTGCCGCCTTTGCCGCCCACATTCATGAATGCAAGTATGACTACCTTATACATGTTCATTTTCACTGCGTAATAACATTTGCCTGCCTAAAGCTCCATCAAGTCTTGATAGGCCTAAGGCAAAATATCACTGCATGAATTGATTCTGCTGAGAGCAAAAGTATATTCGAGCATCTAATCTCTTTAGCTTTGCTTACGGTAAAAAAAGAAAAAAAAAAAGCGCAACAGGAGTGATAACCACGCAAAAGAATGCCTGTGAGACCGTTGCTTTCATATAGCCAAGATACGAGTGACCACCACACAATAAACTGCCTTCTGATTCTCAACTATACATAAGGTTAATAGTCCTATGTTTGATGAAAACAACAACCACATTTGGCACAATATAAGTGCAAGCTAATGCGTTATGTTGGCAACAATGACATGATTTTTTATCGGCGCCGTCGGCTGAAAGTTAACTAATTGATGCTTTATACATGCACGCAATACCAGGATTCTAAGCTCCTACAATTACAAAAATAGAGGGACCTCTTCCTCCTTTCCTGATCCAATTCTGATCACTAGGACTCAACAGAAACGGATGAACACAAAAACGAATCTCCCATCTGATTAACACGGACAAATGACACAGTTCAAGACTAAAACAACCCATCGCATCGAGCTTCATACGCTACCTGACCAGGAAAACAGTCTTTAACTAACGTATATGAGTTCATACAAAACAATGAATAAAAAGAAAAAGAGATGCAAGGCACCTAGTAGCATACATTAGCTAATAGAATACAAGGGCAGTCTATGGCTTCATGTTCTGAAAATCACACAAGCTGCAGATAGGAAAGGGCATCAAAGGTGCATGTAAGATCCATAATCAAATAGCACTAATCATTAAGCAACAACCGCATTTGGCCATCCACCACTCCAATAGCGGCAAGAACCATTTCCATTCTGGTGCTCAGCAGCGGCCACTGTAGCAACAAGTAGTGCCATTATATCTGAAACACAAGAGGCATGCCTTCAACTAACACATCCATCAGCTTGGATCACCTTTATCCTTCCGTTTCTGGTGACCCTGATGCAGAACCTGCAGCCAATAGACACGTATGCAATAGGCAAAGATCATTAAAGAAATTAAATGCCTATCGTGAATTGAAGAATTACTGAAAAGGCATCTTTTGAAGTACATTCAAAGCTTAAGCACGCATACTCTACTACGTTTTTCATGAAACAATTCTATAGGGTATAAAGTATTGATCGATCTTATAAAAAAGCTCAACTCAAATGCTTAGAGCACGTTAGAAAAGGATCTTCTACAGTTCTAGCACAGCGATGAGAAAATATGAAGTATGAAAACAGATGCATCTCAAAGAATACTAAATATAGCCGCACACCACATCACGGCCTAATGAATGAGATGACACAAGGAATAAACGTCCTCTCTACAAAGAAATTAAGGTTTAAGCAAACTACTGAATGACATACTACTGAATGACATAAGTTTTCGCAAGAAATCATACGACATAAATTTTCAAGCACAAAATCTAGCCCATAACCTCCCTCCATGATCAAAGGATGAAAGAATGAGAATTGCTCCACTATCCAAATTCAGCTCACGGTTCCAAATAGAACCAAAGCTAGATCCATGTGTTGCACAAACGGACAAACTAAACTTCATAGATGAGAGGCAGCAGCTCAAGCACCAGTACATAGCCAGATAACAAGCAACAAAGGTAAGAATGACATATTACAAAGTTAAATCATAGAAAGAACCAAGCTTACACAGCCGGCAGCTATCATACCAAGGTGACAAATTTTTATAATGATACAGCACCAGCTCCGGAACTGGGGGACAACTGCTTCAACTTGGCTTGTAATATTACTCCAGCTTCATCGGCTATGGTTTTCTTTTTCACTGCTACCTGCATTATGCAAGTTACGCTTGAAATCTATATCAAATATGAATGATTGGGCTAATATTGATGTTATGTAACAAGCTCAAACAACACCTTGTAACACAGACAGTTTAAAATTAAACCGATCACTATAAGTTGAAGTGATGTTTATTAATGTGCATTGTGGCTTGCGAGGCTTTAAACGCTTGAAAGAAATCTTTAAAACCTTATTTAAGCACAACAGAGAACACAGGTACACCACACGAGAACGGAAGCAAATTAGCATGAGAGCTTAGCAATATATTCCAGTCAATAGCAATTATTCATTGACTATCAATGCCATCAGAACAGAATCATCCAGACGTGTATTCATCTATTGATTTATCAAGAGCATGGGAAAAGGCAGCTGAATTCTACCCTTCTAGTAAGAACCGCCATTAAACTGGATAGGTTGTTGGCAAAATCATAGTACCATTCTTGGTAGATCGCACTAGAAAGGGTACTCATCATCAACGGACTAATGAAACCCTCAATGTTTTTAGCAGTGCGTCCATTCTATTTTTATGGACAGAGGCTTTTATTTGGAAATTACAATTTGTTTCCAGTACAGTGCATAAGACACTTAGGACCTAGCAACATAGATATTGGACCTTGAGTTTTTTGAATTCTGTTCAATCATAAAAAAATTCCTTGCCTAGGCCGAGTCCATAGTGTCTTCTAGTAATGTAATTTTCAGCCACACATGGCTAAAATATACTACCACTAACCAGAGGGAATCGTATTCTAGCAAGCTTGAGGTACTTGGAGCAAATTCTCATTATACTGTTTTAGTTTAAGGATAAAAAAGATGAGGAAACTCTGCTATCAAAGAGGCACCACATCAGTAGATAACATAATAACAAAGCAAGGGTGTAACACTAACATCACTACCAACCATTAGAACAAAGGGAAAAGGAACTACTCTACATTGACTAACAAAGTGACTTGAAAGTGGTGTTTGAGAACAATCATGGATAGGTTTTGTGTTTTCTATGGACGTGTCAGCACACATTGCCATGCAACTTCAAAAATCTCTAAGATGAACATGTAAAGGCGAACCAAGCTATCCCTGAATCTAAATCAGACATCATTGCGACATACTCTTCAAACCAGTGACATTGGCCCTTAATCATTTGTCTTTGCAGAAGTAAATGTAAGGAAGAAACTGGATTAACATACCTCATAAAGTTGTTCGTAATTGGACTTCAGCAAGTTGATTTTTCTCTGACAATAATCTTTTCCTTCAACCATTGTTTTCTGTTCATGCCAGAGTATTAAAAAATAAAATACTAAGGTCAGAAAGAAAGAAACAAAGAAAGAACTGGGATGAAAAAGTCATAGAGGCTCAAGAGGAAAAAGTGCTTGCGGTTACAAAGGACAAACAGCATCTAAAAAAAATATTGAGAAGTCAGTACTAATGCAAGGGCCGCTGAAATTACATAACCCTGCTACATATTTGAGGGGCAGAATGCATCAGGTCAACAGAAGAAGAGAATAAGATACCTAGACGCCTAGCGTCCACACCTTACAACCCAAAATGAAGAAAATGAAAAGGCAAAAGGCATATGCTCAGAGGTAATATGCTAAGCCGAAGTTGCGTTCACAAATGCGGGCTACCATTGATTAAAAATCACCATTGAATACATCATTCTTCAAACAGATTTCTCTCTTTATGATTCATTCAGTCCTTTTCTCAGTCATCAACCTACCACATGTCAATTGTCGAAAATTTCCCACCAAGAACACGACCCGTAAAGTCTATCCCCATCAATTTTTCAGGTCTCATTTGATACATTTTCAGACAAAACTCTCAAGGACCTCTTCATCATATGTGCAAATCTCAATAAAAAGATACTTTTCCTCTAAAAGCTAAGTCAGTGTACGATTTCCTGCTCTAGACTCTGCACAGCGCCAGAGAGTTAGAACTAAGTAAGTCAGTCATATGACTTTCCGTGTCTATGGAGAATTTTCACCGTGCAACAACAATATCTTAGCTTCTACTACAACAGATGCAACCTTCATGACTCAATCTCGATTAACCATTTTTCAAACGCAACTTCCATTTGTGTTCGCAATTCCACCTCTAGGGTTGATGCTCCATTGCTTCTCTCCAATCATAACCAAACAAAATTCTCCACCTTACTCATCTCCCATCCAATCAAAACCCTATAAACCATGCTTCCTACGCATACACACAATAACTCCCACATTTAACCCAAGAGTCCCTTCTCCCTAAATCAATACCATCCAAACATATTACAACAATAACCTTGGTAATCCTGGCATGGTCAAGGTCTGGAAACAAAGCAAAGACACAACAAAATCCCATCAAGTGCAGAGTGCAGGAACAAGGAGATATACGCAATCTTCCTATTATATATATTTATAACAGATGATGCCCTCAGAAAAGGGCTGCTTATCACTGAGCTAACCCTCAAATAATTTCCAAACAACACAAACATCAATCTCAATACCACACTCAACACCGCATTCAGAAGACATCACAAATCACCAATTCATTGAAAAATCCAATATAATCAACAGAGACTCAATTATTTTCCATTTACCTCGACGAAATACCCAGTCCCGACATCGACCAACACCTGATCATTATCATCCAACACTCCCTTAACATAAAGCGACCCCGTGAGCGGAACCAACAACTGCTTCCCCTGCGGCCGCAGCGAGAGGTCGTGGAGAGCGGTCGAGGCGAGGTCGAGACGAGCGGTGGCGGTGTTGATGTTGTTGAGGCTGTCTTGGAGAAGATTGACTTCGAGATCTGCTTGTTCTTTGAGGGATCGAAGTTGGTCTAGAGTTAGCTGGTCGAGGTCTGGGGATGCGGGCGATGAGGAGGCTCCGGGTTTCGCCGCCGCCATGGGACAGGGTGTGGGATGAGCGAGTGGAAATATATTAGGCGCTGTCTCAATTTAATTATAAATTGAATATCTTCTAATTATTCAACATGTATTACGACTTTGTATGATATAAATCAGATTTTATCTTAAATATATATGATTAAATTGTTATAGTAACAAATTTGATTGAAGGGAGTATTTGTGAGACAATGGGTTAGGTTCACTTCGTTTCAATTGAAGTCAATCATTTAAATTGTACACTTATTTATGAAAACTTTGATTTGTGTATGAGACGATCAAATATCGATTCTTATGAGTAATACTTTAATGAACTACTTCCTTTGTCGTATGAGAAAATATAACATTGAACAATAATATATTATTCATCACGTATTTTGATGTGATTTTTATTTATCAAACAATATGATAAGAATTTTTTTTACCCAAGATTATAATATATAATTAAAACTATATTTGATGTTTTACAAAAATTTTAAAAAAAATATTGTTTGTTCGTTTTGCTACTCGTGGATCATTCGGGACAGAAAAAGTATTAATTATAGTTTAATTTGTATATTTTAATTCAAAAATTGTGACATATTTTCGTTCATCCTTGATATAAAAAATGAATTTTTTTTCAAAATGGATATTAAATAATGTAAGAAATGAAAATATTTTAAGTAGATTGAGATAGAAAGAATATCAGTGTAATTTTTTACTTACATGACGCAATCATAAATTCATATAACGCTTTGATAATCATTCCATGTAATGTAATGCAACGCTATGCCCAATAAAATATTAATGATAATTAAGGGAATGTTTGATAATGATGTTCGAAACTAGAAAAATCAAAACCAATAACAGAAATAAAAAATAAGTAATGAAAACCGAAATCATATTACAAAATCAAATGATTTTGTGTAAATAAATATTGAATATTATATTCAGAAGAAATAAAAATAGAAAAAAAATCGTTTTTTTTATTTTTTGTTTTCTACCTCTGTTTTCCATTTAAAAATCAAAAAATAGAAAATAAAAAATAAAAATGATATTATACAGTTTTGTTTTATTATTGAGTGAAACGAAAACATAAATCAAAAAATAGGAATTATCTCAAACAGACATTCAATATAGAAACTAGATGTTTTTTTTAAGAATGATCTTGGCATTCATTAAGTGTTGAAAGAAGGGAGTAGTTATAAGATCCGGAAGAAGTATAGCTCGCAAATTAGCATTTGATGAAGTCCATTGAATGATAAAAGATTGTTTGATATTATTGTTTAAAATTATGCAAAATCAATCCAACAACAAAAATTAAACATCAATGAAAAAAAAAACACTTTAAACCAATAAATGTTTTTTTTGTAAAGAGAATAATGAATATAATACTAACATGAAATAGGAAAGGCAAACAAGAAATTTGAAAAACAAGAATCTATAACTATTTTGTTTCATTAGTAAGTAAAACAAAAAACAAAAAACAGAAAATAATAACCAGGCCCTGACAAATGCAGACTTGGTTGAGCTCATCCACTAATGCCGATTAACATGATCCTCCCGTTCGCAGATTATTAGGTTGATCGAAGAATCTTTCTTGAGAAAAACCTTTAAAAAAATGCAGATTCGGTTTGGTTGAATCATCTTAAAGAACAGAAGACTACCCCAAACTCCATCAAATACAGGATCAAAGGGACCATCTAACTCATAATCATCAGACCCTCCCACGTCTCATGTACAGAACTGTTTCTTGGTGACTCTGATCTAACTCTAAAAATAGTCCCATTCCCATGGTAGTACAGTGATCGGACTAACATTCACTTGGAATAACATCATAGAAATGATAGACTTCTTCCTCGTCGATGACTCCCACATCTGTCGAGCAAACATCGCAGCAAACTTGTCTAATTGCTGCATCAGTTTGCGAACTTCCTTCGGCAGGGGCAGGCTGCCTCTTTGTGCCCTGCCTTTTCCTTTTCTGGCTGCTGCTTGTTTGCGGCAGTACTTGCTTGTTCGTGATCTTGCAGTTGACGACGAAGATAGCTCTGTACTGGGTCAAATATACGTCA
This sequence comes from Drosera capensis, assembly GCA_001925005.1. Classification (NCBI taxonomy): domain Eukaryota; kingdom Viridiplantae; phylum Streptophyta; class Magnoliopsida; order Caryophyllales; family Droseraceae; genus Drosera; species Drosera capensis. Next base: position 2,083 of record LIEC01010788.1, on the reverse strand, counting down.
TGCCTACCGAGCAAACAAAACATTAAAGTGTGCTTGGGAAAAAATAAGTAACGCTATACTATATCAGACCACACCTCACCTCCGTTCAGCGCTTTTCACAACATTTTGAATAGCAAAGAAGATAGAGACAGATAGCAACCCTCCTATTTCACTACAAAAAAATGCCTACAATCTCTGGTTGTTTCTCACAGAATTTCCCCCTTTTTAAGAGACATCTGCAACACGTATGACAGAGAACTCAAAGTTATTGACAAAGTGAATTAAGAAGTTACATACAAAGTAGCAAGTGGAGAGAAAAGTGTAGAACAGAAGCAATTCCAGACTCAAGAGCACTGCGGTTTATGAAAGGCATGGGGAAGCGAACCCATACAGTGAGGGAAAGGAGGAATATTAAACGAAAAATAGAACTTCTATGAAAAACGGGTATAATATTTCCGGGCCGAAGGACAACCATAACAGATGGAAAACAGGGAAACATATTGTTTGGCCGTCACTCTAATGAAAACTCATATCAGTTTAACTTTTTTTTTTTTCATGAGACATTTGCCACAGGTATGACAGAGAACTAGAAATATCATCACAAAGAAATACAAAGTTCAACTTTCAAAGCACTATGTGCTGAAAATAAGTAGAACAGAAGTAACTCAAAACTCAAGAGCAGTGCGATTTACAGAAGGGATGGAGGGAGTGAACCCACCCAGTGACGGAGGAGAATCAAGTCTGAGAAGAAAAATCAAATTTCAAGGCGAAACAAGTGGTGGTATAATACTTTCAGGCTGAAGAACAACCTCAGCAGCTGATACACAGGAATCATTGCTCGGCTGTCACTTGAATGCCAATTCGCTGATTTTGAAGCAAACAAGACTCTAGCGAACTCATAAATGAGCTTCGGAAGTGTTAATCTGTTCATGAGGTTCTTAAAACTATGCTACTTCTGCACAGTATCCCAAAATCATCACACCCAAACTCATCCAACAACTTTCACTGAAACACAACTCTCAGACAACATACCTCTGGCACTCGAAGCAAAGCGTTGTGAAACAAGCAGGGCAGCTAAGCACAGCATCAGAATATTGACCTTTCCTCTTAGACGACACCCAGATCTCATCTTTATCATCGACCTCCGAATCGTAAAACTCCGGCTTAACCGAATTGTCTATCTCATCGTCATCAGAAACTGCAACCAAATGAGAAACAATCAATACCGAACATCAAGATCCCTCGTCGCAGGCCGTTAGCTTCGTTCGTCACATATGTTCGGTCAGCACTTAACGTCAACAACACCATCTCTGCATGGACTTCACATAACTAGAATCATAACATAGGACCGACTCTGACTAATAGTAGAAGAGCCGAGCAATGCAAAACAACAAACTCACATAATCTCGTCAAGTGCAAAGTCTAAGAGGATGAAATGCATAGTCTTACTCTGTTATGTATTCATAACAAACAGACTTATTCCTGATGCACTCTGACTAATCATAGAATCAGATACAATCCGATCAGGTAACCAAATCATATGATCGGGATCCGGACCAGTACAGGGTGTGGGAAGTACAAAATTTTATGCATAAGCTTACTCTGTCATGCATTTACTATAACAAAGAGGCTTAATCTCAGTGCACTCTGATTAATCACAGAGTCTGATAGAATCAGAACATGTAATCAAATCACATGATCGGGATTCGGACCACTCCATTAAAGAGAGTGAAATCGAAAAAGGGAGTGAAATTAGGGTTTTGGTTTTGGACCTGTGTGTTGAGAGTTTGAGGGAGATGATGTCGCCGCCTTCGTAGCTTTGCTTGGTCCTCCCATGGCCAACGATGCCGATTCCTCGTCGTCGGTGAAGTACTACTTCGAATAGCTCGCACGGTCGCCGCGGCGACACTTCACCGTCTTGGAAATGTCGGATGTTGCGATATCAGATTATCAGGTGATAATAAATGGACAATTATACCGGAAAATCTTGTCGTTTCCTATTACTGAAATAAGTATTCTCGTATTACTTCCTCCCTCCCCAAACTTTTGAAATAGAAGGATATATATATTAATTTAAAATTTGATATATATATATATATTTATT
>LIEC01010787.1:6755-21171 GCA_001925005.1 Drosera capensis | reverse complement strand
TCATGATGTTTTTCTTGGTTCGCAACTGTCGGCCACCTCTGTTCCTGTCCATCTCTAATGTCTGGCCAGAAAATGCAGCATCCAAGCAAGATTTGCAGAAGTTGTGAGCACAGGGTGTTGTGATAGGGAGATTCAACACCTTTCGGCATAAAAGGCAGCTAAATTCTGCAATGTGAAACTTTAATGAGAAACACACTTAAACATGAGTGACTATGGACGAAAAACAGCAGCAAGCAAAACATAGACATGGAAGATAAGCACGCCCATGGCAATGATGTTGCCAACAGAGCACTTCAAAGCCAAACAAAGAATAATGGCAGGAACCTTTCAGTATCTTGTTTCTGTACGATTGCTTAGATCTCTTGTTAACTGTCACATTTAACTTCCTCCCATTGCTTGAGCACCTGCTAGGGGGTGGAGCCCTTTTCCACTTCCAGCAACCTTCTTCTTCCTGCGAAAAAATATTTAACAAAAAAGGATGGTTATCTGAGCTGAAAAAAATGCTGAGGCCCAGAGTCGAAGATGATCCAGTTCTAAAATTGAGCAACAAGCCAAGAGTTCTATAATGACTACAAGAGCTTAGATGGAACTCCTATGCCCTCGGTTTACTATTACATGGACAAAAGTGAGCCATTTACTTACATCAAAATCCCAGTGCGCAGCTTCCTTCCTTTCTGTGATATCAGTAGCTTTTTTGAGCTCATTAACCTTTGGCAAAGCTCTTGGTCGATCCCCATGCTCATCACTTTTACAAAAAGTAGATTAGATCGGGAAATTTCCTGTCATATTAGATATTACAATACGGTAAAGAGTGCATATTTGGAATCAGGCAAAGCAGAAAACCTTGTCCATGGCGCAGGACTGTTGTCACATCGAACAAATAGATACCTACAGACCAGAAAACCCTGAAAATGGATATGCAAGAATAGTTTAGAGAAAATTTCTTGGTTATACAACATAATGCATTGGAATCTTTAGAGACATCATGAGCACTTACATCTTCTCCAGGTTTTCGCCAGCACTTCTCTATTCTGTAAATACCATCATACCTAACACCTTTCTCTGGGGCATAATGTGAGCGCTTGTCTTTGCCAGACCTGAATGATAGAAGAGATCATGGAAGCATATAATTATGTCCATCAATCACTCAAAGATTGGCAGGAAAACAAAAAACATAGAAACTAATTGAAAATGCTAGCTTAAATCACTTATGAACAATGAACTGCACAAAAAACTTATAAATTTTGACAGGAGTATGAGATCAGAAAAATTCAATGAAGGAAGAGCTTTATTTTCCATTCCTGGTAAAGTCCAAGCAACGCTTAAGAAATCAACATCAAAGTCACTAAATATGATGCTACCCAGAGCCCTCATCGTGAAGAGGGAATAAGACCACACAACGACCATCAATATAATCTGATATTGGATGCCAACTTAAAAGGGAAAGATGCATTCATTGATTCATTCCAAAACAACCTAACTTTTTTTCAACTCCTGTCAGATTTCCTTGTTGGATTGTTTTGGACAAAACAAGCACTGAAATATATAATCATACATGTTCAATTCTCACACATGAGCAACTTCCTCTTAGCCTTACATCATGATTCATGTAGTCGAGTCATTTGAATCATTTCAGGTGCAATATAAAACTACACGGCAACTCAATGAAGATGGTTTTCAATGAGGACAAATCAATTTAAATCACTTATGAGAAAACAAAGGATGCCAAGAAAGCATAAAAAATGCAAGGTACTAAGTCTACATGAAGCAGCAAGCAAAACACTTTTGCAAGGTACTTATGAGATGACCCAAAGTCATCACTTCAAACAGTGTCCCTTGAAAAGCATTAAGAGATACACACCTCACAACTCGAACAGGATAGCCCTTCCGGCAACTCAATCTCAGTGCCTCATTCCCAGAGCAGAAAGTCTGGTCAAATGATTGTTTCTTGTTGGTTCGCTTATTCCCACTTAGATCTCGGCCTCCACTGTTAGGGCATAAAAGAATACACAATAATTTTTAAAATAAATAATGGATGCAATGAAAAAATAATCAACATAACCAGAAAAATGTATGTCTTGATACACAGCAGGTAAGGCAGGAAAGAGAGGAGGAAAGAGACATACATAACTGTGTAACATCACACACTCAACTACAACTATCAGAAAGAGAAACAAAACAAATACCATGCATTGCAGAACACAAGAAGGGAAAAAAACACAGAATACTCTAGCAGCAAATCAATCCAGCAGCTTTCTCACAATGGAAAAAAATAAGCCAGACTAATTCAATTAACTACTAAATTGATGATTGAAAGATATATATTGAACTTGCCTTCCTGTGTAGAGAAACCACTCTCCATGATCCTCATCATCGGCATATCCTCCTGACAATACCACAGACTGAGCACCAAAAGTTGATTGACCAGCAATGCCGCTAACATGCGGAAAGTGAGCACCCCATTGCCTGCATGCCAACCGATCCTCCCAGTTATCACCAACCAGCACACCTGTATTATTGACCGGATCATTCTTCGCGAGGATCGGACCAAGATGGTCATTAGGGATCGTGACAAATATCCTTCCACTTGCAGCATTGGCTTTGCCAGTTTTCTTAGCCCTTTCAGTAGTGAATGCTTTATCAGGGAGATCATCATTGTGAACAAACTGAATAACTCTTGGAGCACCAACAGCTGCAGCATTTCGCATCCGATCTATACGTATGGCATATACAACAGTTGAGTTGATCTTGGGTTGCCTAGCCATTGCATCAGGTATCTGCTTCCTGCACTTGGCACATGTCTTTTTACCTTGCCTTACCCATTTCTCAAAGCACTTGAGGCAGAAGTTATGCCCACATGGAGTCTACCAGAACAAAAGAAAGGAGTTGTGATGCTGTAGTGAGGAAAAAAAAGTTGCCAGAACAAACTCCAAAATGTTGCAACATGAGCAAATCGCCATCATTAATCATTCATGCAAACCCAACAACGAAATGACTATTCCAACACGATAAATGAATGTTGAAACTATGAAACAAGACGTGGTCCACTCGGTAAAAAAACATAACCTGATCATCACTAGGGTTTCATGGAAACAAAGCAGTGAAATGGAACACTTAGGTTCATCTATTCAGAGAAACTTTTGCGTATCTAAAAGATTTTCCAGAAAACCACGTTCGTTAAAAAACACGCCAACAAAAAAGGCACGAAGTTTTCATGAAAATTATAGTTACTTAAAAGAGCAAAACATCAAACCCCCCTGGAATCAGATAGCCTGAGCATCACCTGACTTGAATGATTTCAAAGAAACCAGGCACCAAAAATGGAACATATCATTTATTAAGAGAAGCTTCGGCATAACTTTTTTTTTTTTTTTTTTTCAGATAACCAAATCCGTTAAAACCCACACCAATCAAAAAACCGTAAACAGTTTAATGAAAATCATATTTACTGAAAAGAGCAAAACATCCAACCCTATGGAATCAGATACACACATTCTGCTTACTGCTTACAGATCAAAGCAAATTATACAAATGGAGAATTCTGGAATTAAAACAGAAACTCGAGCACACTCTACTGAACAAAAAATTCACCAAATCTTGTTCAAAATAACCATAAAAGGAAGCACCGGGTCAATTAAATTCATTGCAATCACCATCAGAAGTTAGCAGGAATACAAATACACCTTTAGCATTCATCAGTATACAGTAACATTTAACATCATCCCAAAAAAATAAACTAAACTGGAAACTGAATCCACGAACCACACAGGCAAATGAGTCATACCACAACGAGAAGATACTCAATTTCAAATGAAGAAAAGAAACCTCATCATATCAAACACAAGTTGGTCAGCCAAACCAAATAAGGCCCGAAAACACAGATCGCTTTCCTCTCCGGGTAAAAATCTTCCTGGTCAGTGGTCCCAAAAGATAGAGCTCTCACCCCTATCACGCTCAGAGTACCATCCAGGCGTGTCTATCAGCTATTACGCAATCTCAATCCATTTATTACTCCGATTAATCATCGAGGACCATTCAAACACACGGATAACCCGTCCCATTCCCTAAACGAATCGCAGACCCACTCGATATCACAACAAAAATCAATCACTAACAATTGTTTTACTAGATCCGACATCATGCAAAACCCTCAGTCAATTTCATCAACAGAACAGAGACACAAAAAAAGACATATAAGCATCAATGACGAATCAACGACATAATCAACAGATAGATAGAATGGAAATAGACAAGGCGAGAGAATTTTGAGGGGCATTACAGTGACAGGTCTATCAGGGAGCTGCATACAAAACGAGCATTTCATGTTTTCATCTAAAACGTTCAACAGATCATCATCATCCTCCCTTTCCTTCCCCTTCCCCTCCTCCGATCCAGCAGCGGTCCCTCCCAGCAACTGCTGACGTCTCTTCGCCTTCTCCTCTTCCGTCAACGAATCGTCCGCCTCGATCCTCCTAATCGCCGCCACAAGTTCCCCTCCGGCGCCGACGGGAAGCGACTTGACCGCCGGTTCCACGACGGCGTCTCCGGAGCAGTCTGGACACTCCCACTCCACGGTCGATTCCAGCGATTCCGGTGGCTTCGCAAGGCATTCAGCGTGCCACGGTGTACCGCACGTCTTGCAGAACAGCTTCTCGGCCTCCGATGGCGTCTTCAAACACACCATGCAGCTCCCGTCCGCGTCGCACGGAAGCTGCCTCGCCGCCGCCGCCGATGACGGCATTTTTGCGTTAGAGTGAGGTTGAGCGTGAGCGCGTGAGGGAATGGGAAGAGGTTTTGGACAATGTCGACGATGACCGGGGAATTTGATAGGGAGAGAGAGAAGGGGAATTGAGATATGAGACGGGATATTGAGACGGCGGGGTTTGAAATTTTAGCGAAAAATTGGAGTGGAAAATGAAAATTTTGGTGAAATTTTTGGGGGTGTGCTTGAAAATTTTTGGGGGGTGATCGGGTGTGACCACGTCCAGCAAGTGTTGGTGTGTGTCCGCAAATCAATGGGGTCCCTTTTAGGTAGAAAATCTGCTGACTCCTCAATCCCTTCATCATCGCTTTTTCCTCCACCGTCCGATCGCGTTTCTTTACCGTTTCCTTTCGGTATTATTTATGGAGATCTGGGAATTTGTTTCCCTTTTTTGCCCCTTGTTGTTTTCAAATTTGAAATCTGAGTGCATGCACTGACACTGTTCATACATTTCTTAATGTTATCTTATGGGATTTGAATTGAATGAAATGACTCGTTGGGAGAGTTGCATTAAAAAACTCGTTATATGGTCAAGACATAAATTTGTTGTAAATTTGATTTAGATATTGAACGTGTTATGAAATTATGTGTAGATTCTATATCCTGAAATTGATACAGTTTGCACGTGTTCTATTAAAAATTTATCTGTGAATGAAACCATTCAAAAGGACATTATACTCCTACGCTGCATAATTTGTATCAGGATCTATATGTGCCCGGCACTTTCAAGTAGAGGTGCAACAGAATCATTCAAAATGTCATTATACAAAAAAACAATAAATCATATAACAGAATCATTCAAAATGCCATTATACTAAAACGCAACAAATCATATCCAAGAACTATATGTTCGAGTTCTTCAAATTGATGATATAAAGACTTGTTCACGTAATAAATTACATAAATAACAATGAATATATAAGTTTTGTTCTCGTGTTAGAGTAACTAATGATATGATTCATGAACTCATGATTTTTATAAAGTAAGATACACATCTGATAAAAAAAACTATGCATATGTTTCTCGCGTTTTCCTCAATATGTTTCTCACGCTTTTCCTACGAACATGGACTAGCTAGAGCGTTATTTTCATGTCCGACAAAAGGACAAAAATGGACAGGTGTTAAGGTGTCACCTGACACGGTAATATTCCACTATCTTTAGTTGATTAATTGTAGTATTGGAATCCACTAGGCATATACCATACATTATTAAGACAGAGGCAAGATTTAAATATGGTTGATTTCTTTACCATTTATTGTTATAAAACCTGCCCAAGCCACCAATCCACTATCTTTTCTATAACCTTTTAAGACATGTACAAAGCGGTGCATGTGAAGATTGACGGTATAATATAATCATAAAATCAACAACTCTCAAATTGGGTCCATGTACTAGTTCACCCCGTCACCAAACGCACCAATCCTGTTTTAAAATCGTGCATTATGATTGTCACTTTGATGAAGTATTCGTTAATACCGGGATGCCGACACAAACAACAATGAATTGTTTGAGCTCAACGAACGTTAATGTTTCTGAGATATTAATGAAGGAATATACTTATCAAATATGGCATTGCACAATACATGTTTGAAGAGACGACATCTAGTGAGAGCTATTCTGAAGTAAAGTAAAAAAATGAGAAATAACCTCTAAAGTTTCAAATGTGTACCCCCACCCACCGTAACACGACGTGGGCATGATAGTCAAATCCAAAAGAAGCGAGAAGAACATCGAACAAAACGTGAAGCAGGGTGCGAAGCATTGGAGTCAACACGACGTTTGTCGATTGTTGATCCTCGCCGGCGTGAACTCTCCTCTCCATCGTCCTTCGTCGTCTTCTTCGCATAGATGATAGAACCGAGGTGATCGCTGCTTATCCTGTAGTAGCCACTTCTTCATTGATGGCTCTCGTTTTGAAACCCTAATCACTTCTAGACTTCTTTCGAATCTTAGTTTGATGATGGATATTCCTTGATTTCGCAACTTTAGGTATCTCTGAATGGATCTAAATCAAGAAATAAAGTCAAATATGAGATTCGCTTTCTATTTGGCGAACTTAGGATATTCATCACATAAACATAACGATCTTATGAATGATTATCTCTAAATCGTCGACGAGTCCAGGCAGATGTGTTGTGTTTCAATCATGATATCTCCTTGATGAATAGGGTTAGGAAAAAGAAGGTTATAGTCCTGGAGTAGATAATAGATGTGCTCTTTGACTCAGTTGAGTGTATTCAAATAGTCCATAGATGGCAGAATTGAACTTGTTAGGCTCTGATGGTATCCGACTCTGGCATAGAATCCAAATCAGATTGCGGAGAGCAGATGTGTTGGCTGGGAAACTCTAATACGGAACTGAAATCATGGTATGCTGTTGATATAGTTCCGTACAAGATTGTCTTCCTTTTGATTCTGTCTTGCCTCATTTTAGTTTCGTTCTGCAAGTCATTCTTCATGAACTTTGCAACTTTGAAGTTATCGAATATAATCGAGTGTTGACAGTGAGCCTGATTAATGAAAGCATCTATCATTGGAGCTTCTAATTGAGCACCTATTATTGGAGCTTAGGAGAATCGTGTACTCCTTTTTGTATTGGCGCTTATCATTTTAGGAGATTTCTTTGCCTATATATGTTAGTGCGTGTAGAGCAAGAACATATAGATACACAAAAAACCACAAAAATAAATAAATAACCTCTATTATAATCCCCTAAACCCTATATATGTAAAAATCGATTCTCTCTTTATGTGGTTGTGTTTGTGTGGGATTCGATCCTAACATCGAGCATGAACGCGGACACAGTTTCATAAGGGACCAAAATCATTGCCGTGTACATGTTAATGTATGAACATGTGATTAAGCTTTTGAAGCACTAGTGTCTTCCATTTTGGCAAGAAATGCAAAGTGATTGAACACAAAAATACTTATGTTGATGCCTATTTTCAGAAATCTGGCAATGAATATAGCAGGCGTGAGAGAGTAAGGCAATTATCAGTATATTGACATTCTTCAGAACGCATCTTATTTGCACCAGTGTCTTGAACAACACTAAATTGGTCTTTTGCTTATCTTGCAGGGAAATAGTAGAGATTCATCACTAGCTTCACCACGGGTTTTGCAAGATCGGAATGATCTAGGGTACCCTTATCCCCCCCAAGTGTGGATGAGGTGGTATACGTGGTCAACGAGGCAAACGATTGTAGGCCAGCTAGGACGATTTACTCCACAGACCTGATTCTTTAATTGGAAATTGTCCTGGATGAAGTTTCCATGAGGCAAGTCTTTCACTACATTTGCTTGACTTTTCTATTGATCAGGCAATTTATGCTATTGCTTGTTTTCCTTTCTTGTTTTTGAAAGTCATCCTGAAATGAGATAGTAAAACTCGAGTTTGCAATGCCTCTTTCCCCTTCTTGCCTTAATTTCTGTGTTGCTTTAGGGAGTTGTATACTGGCAGACAGTTCTCGGCTTATGCTACTAGTTTCCTGTCAAGCTCCCCATGCCCTTGAATGTTATCAGTTATGTGCACCTTCGTCAAGGACTGCTGCTAGCCTAAGCTTTATTGGGAAAGGAATTGGCAACTGAGAATGAGGACTGCTGCTAGCCTAAGCTTTCTGCATCAGCGCAGATAGATGGACAACAACGGAGATGCCTCTCTCTCCCCCTCTCTCTCCCCCTCTCTCTCCCTATGTTATTCTTATCCATTGCGAGCCGGACACGTCACTCGGTTGATTCTGGTTCCGTCCCCACGCCTCCCACTCTGTTTTTGTGTGCTTTGCTGCACCTTCGACTCCATCAGCCCAGGGTTTTCCCATGAAACAAAAGAGCATATTTTGCCTACGAGTGTTTTTATGATTCTTATTCTGATGCTTCCTTCATATATATATATATATATATATATCCCATCTCAAATAAATTATAATATATAATTATTTAAAATAAACGTTTTATATAAATTATGATATTTTTATATTAAATAATATTAAAATGTTAAAAAATTCAAAAAATTCTGATTATCTTTTATTTCATATTAAATTACTTAGAGGACCACTTTTTAAAAATGTTTTTCCTATAAGACAATCATTTTATTTTAATTACCTAGAAGTGCATTTTTTTTTCAAATTTTATATAGATTGTTCTAGATTTGTCCATCTTTAATCAATGTTTAAATAGAAAATCTTTTGCTCCATTTATTATATGATTGTCAATTCCATTACGCACCATAATAGCCTTCCAAAATTAGTTGATTCACTCACCAATTGCTTCATACAAAACCTTTCAAAACAAAATTAAAAAAAACGTTTACATTGTTTCATTCGCACAGAGTTCTACGTTTTCAGAATGAAGTAATACCCTACATAATCAAACTGTGAGTACGTCGATATATAAAAAACAATATGCATACAACTTTAGTCCTTATCGAAAATTCTATGTTATTGATATAAAATGGTAGTATGATCATTCCTAAGAAGATTAACTATGGATTTACTATTTACAATACACAAGATATTGTCTAGGTGTCAACAGTTTTATGATGATGAAGAAGATGATAATAGATATCGGAGGTCATCAACAAGTATGAAATGGGAGGCAATAACGTGTCTATGATTTGTTGTGGAGGCGGTCGAGGGTGAGGTAAAGGGAAGTTGAGGAAATGACGATGACGACGGTGGAAGATGAGAGGCCAATAGTGGGGAAGAGGGATAAAGGGTGTTGATTTAATTGTGATATTGAAATCAAATATTGTAAATTATGGCAACAAATTAGATTTAGCGGTATATTGGGGTGAATTTCTTTTTAGTGACCTCATAGGTAATATTAATAAATATAGGTAATAGCTCTATAGGTAATTATCTATTTTTATTATTATCTTTGTTCCAATTTAATTATAACAAGTTGACATAGCACGAGATTTTATATACGTTGAATTTGTATGAAATTTGATAAAAAAAAAGAATATTTTTTTAGAGATATTGAAATATAAATGGGATTTAGAAGAAAAAAATGAGAGGAGAAGGAGGAAGAAGATGATGGAATATATTAATATAAATTCATTATCAAAATAAAATAAGAGTAGAAGTGTTGTATTTATTGAGACTCATAAAAAAAATGTTATAATTAAATTGAAACGAAATAAGTATTTTTTTCTTTTATTCATTCATAATTTTAATTTCTACTCAAAAGGATATTAAGACAAAAAAAAATCAAATCAATATTTTTCTTAATAATTATGTCTAGTCAATAAATCATAATTTATTTAAAATAAAGGAAGTACTAATTTGTTACTAAATGCAAAGCATGAAAGGGGGGAAGCTAAACACAAAGTTTCTAATGCATTCTTAGTAGTGTCTTGTGAAAATGGATAAGCATGTGTAACTTCTGAAATTCTTACCTCTCTGAAGCGATCTCTAAGGTTGCATGCATAACTTCAACTTTGAATAAAGTACTCACACGAAAGAATAGTGGGTCATCTTGCTTGTCTCACTACTCAATTAACATTGAGAATGTATGGACAATTGTTGATAATATCGCAAAAAATCAACACATGATTATCTTTCAATCAGATCATATTGTTTGATGCATTAAGGAATTTAGTTTATACTACCATTAAGGAATTTAGCTATATAAATAGGAGTAACTAGTTGAAGCAAATAACAATGCTATACAGATATGCTCAAAGCTCTCGTAGCATCCTCAATGCTCTCATCATTGTACATACTAGTAGTTTAGTTGTTCAGTTGTAATCGTATAGCAACTTCTTTGTTGTTGTATAAACCAAACTTGACCGTTGCTTTCTCAACGGTCAAAAATTCGAAAACTATATTTGGCCGTTGGAGCAATTGAACCACAGATTTCCACCTCTGCTTTCCCCTTTAGCCGTCGCCGTCTCAGGCAATCCCACCACGTCTCCGCCTTCGATCTCCTCAAATTTCCGGCCAAAACCATCGTCTCTCTCTCTCTCTCTCTGCTACTCTTCATCAAGAGAATCCTCTCATCTCATCAGCCTCAGCATGAGGCAGATTTGAGGTTTCCGAATTTGGAAACCCTAACTCGATTTCATCTGCAAAATCTGCTTTCAGGGAGTAATTGCAGTGAACGATCTCTGTCCATGTCGTTGACGCGCGCCAAGTTCCGTCATATTTTAGCTGTTGGGCGGAGCGCTAGGCCGAAGGAGTGGTGAAATTCAGGGGAAGCACTTTCATGTTGATCTGCGATATTCTAATTAGCCGTAAAACTTGTAAGTTTTAAATTCACTTTGAAATGGTATTCTGCTTGTGTTCTTGTGGTACAACAGAGAAGTAAATGATGCAACGCATTCGACTTTGGTTGTTTTTTTAGGGTGAAACGGATCAGTTTTTTAGTTTGATTTGAGGCTGACGGGAAATTGAACTTCTTGTTGTCTATGAACCTTTTTCATGGTTTATATACTGTTGTTGTCGTTGTCGATTTATTAATGTTGGCACTGTTCATGAGTTAAATGGGTTCAGAGTAAGTTTGTAGATTTTGTTGACCAATTCACCAGTACTGGACAGCAATTCTGGCCTGGCAGTTTAAGATGTTTCTTATACCATGCCATGTTTTATGTATCCTCTTTTTCTGTCTATTGATTTGGCTATTATTGATTCACCATAAATTTCACATTGCTGTTTTGTTGGAATAGATATAGTCTTTGAATTGGAATCCATACGTAAATGAATGAAAGTTGCACTAGTTTACATATAACAGCAAGTGAGTTGATCAGTAAGTCTGGAGAATTCTTAGAAAGGTAGCTCACTTACACATTTACCCATGGAGCTTCTTTTTGACATGGTGGAAATGGCTATTTTGAAAAGGTTGGTTAGCCTTCTACTCCGTGTTCTCACATATGCATTAACTAGGTGGAGATCGTACAAGGATGATTATAATGTTAATCCTTTTGTTCGACTCATAAGAAAGGGTTTTGCTCTGAATGACCACTCATAAATAGTTTCTTCATCCGGCGTCCGTAGTTTATGCATAATGATAAGGAATTCTCGGTGGTCAACTTTGATGTATTGGTATTAACGGCAGCATGCCTCCGTATATGTCAGGTATCTGGCTTTCCTCGATTTCTTGAAGCAACGTGGTTTTGAGCATCTTGTTCTCCACAAATATAAACTGCAAAAAGGCAATCAGAATCTTAGTGGAAGGATCGTGTTGACTATTTGCATGAATAAGTAGTTACTTGCTGATTACTTCCATCTGGTATTGGTGGAGATGAGTTAATCTACTTACAAGGGAAGTAGTTTAGCGCCATCGGCTGGCTTAGGAAATGATTTTACCCTAACCTCCACTTCCCCAACACACACACACACACACACTGACCTTCTAGGCTGAGAGCCTGAATTTTACTTTTTTTATTTTATTTTTTTTAAATTTATTTTGGGGACTTTGATCACACATCAATGACTTAATGTCGCTCTCGTACTTGAACAACAAGCAACAAGCAACAACCAATTCTGTCACAAATGTTCTGGTTGTGCTCAAAAGGCCAACAGATCGGTCCATTTTTCAAGAGCAATGTGTTAGACTATTCCAGTTTCAACTTTCAATTAATTATATAAATATAAATATCAATATGTTTCAAGTGAATTTATGCTGCTATGATATTGTAGCTTGTACCTAGAATAGTTGATAGATTGTCCATGGACCATAATGTTCAGAAATTAACTGCCTTCTATGATATGCTTGACTTCCAAAATAAAGAAGACAAACCTTCTCTCTGGTTCTGTTGTCGATGAAGGGGTAAATAATCTTCCACACCGTCATAAATATTCGAGGTACATGTATCAAGAAAATCTTTCTTAATCTTTCAGGGTTGCAGTCCTGCACAAAATAAACCAATATATATGAAATATAATGGCAACTTGGGGATTGGAGTCCTTCATAACATGCTACCTGCCAACTCAGAGTTTGCATCATATTGGCAAAAGGTTATTTACAAGACAGTGGATGTGTCAATCTCGGCAGTTTAGTTTATATTAATGGATCTAGGTTAGTTTTCCTGATCTGATACTTTATATTTCAGGCACCTATCTAGGTTATTAATTCAATATAATACTATTTTCTAGGAAAATATTAAGTTGATCTCTATTAAACTGCGAATTCGATGTACTCAAATGTCTAGAACATCTTCCAATAAATAAAACCTAGCACAAAGTTTGGGTGATTTCTAGTTAGTAGTGAAGTTGGAGAAGTAAGATGGTGTAATACTAGCTGAAAGATTTTCATAACAATTCTTACAAGTTGTATGAAGAGGATATGGTTGAGAGGTATGTATGATCGAGTATTGAATGGTGTTGAGAAGAATATAATTCTGTGGTAGTGAAGCAGATTTTCACGTTGCTCAGGGTCTACCACCACACTGATTATTGCAATTCAACAAATTGGTTAAGAGAAGAAAGTTGGGCAAACCTGCATAAGTGAGAGAAGTGCAAGATATCCACGGATGTCGCTATTGGCATATCCCCATCCTTGAAGGTCTATTATGGCAATGAACTTTTCCTCTCCAACTGGTAATCTATTGTGTCCGTAAAATATATGGTGAGGCAAATAAATAAATAAATAAATAAAATCAAAATCTAAACACCAACTCTGAATGATCGACGAGGGGGAAGTGCAGAAAATTAATAGAACCTGGAGCATATTTTGTCAAAACTATAGACCACAAGGCCTACAACAGTAGAAAAAGATGAGGAAAAGTCATCAGCTTGATATTGCAATATAGCTTTTGATCGAGTACTAGACACGGGAACTAATTTAACATATGGGAAACATACGCTTGAGTTCATCGAGGCCCCCGGGTTTTTTACTCTGGTAATGATTTCGAGCAATAATGACGATGACGGGACACCCTCTCTTGTCACAACCTTGCAGAAACACCTTATTGTGTGCAAGTTCATCTTGGATTTCTGCTTCAGAAATAGAATCTGTCGGTACAAATTCCTTCCTCCATTTCAGGTACTTCAAGAACATCGTACCACCCTTCTCCACATGCAGATCCCTTGCCCTTAAGAATCGTCTCAATGTCAGGTCATCTATTACCTGGTATAAGGGTACCATAGTGTCATACAGCATTATAGTTAAGATTTCTGTGGGTGCACTATAGTGGTATAGGTTTCCCTGTTAATTCCTGAACTCCTTTTTTCTTTGGGTCATCCATTTGTGTTGCGTCAATTACGGGTAGGCTGTGATCTGACAATGTCATCTGTGTATAACATATGATGCTGAATTACGTGCCAGTTAGCAGAGAGATTTCGTGCCAGTTAGCAGAGAGAGCGATGTACCATAGTGTCATACAGCATTATAGTTAAGATTTCTGTGGGTGCTCTATGGTGGTATAGGTTTCCCTGTTAATTCCTGAACTCCTTTTTTCTTTGGGTCATCCATTTGTGTTGCGTCAATTACGGGTAGGCTGTGATCTGACAATGTCATCTGTGTATAACATATGATGCTGAATTACGTGCCAGTTAGCAGAGAGATTTCGTGCCAGTTAGCAGAGAGAGCGATGTACCATAGTGTCATACAGCATTATAGTTAAGATTTCTGTGGGTGCTCTATGGTGGTATAGGTTTCCCTGTTAATTCCTGAACTCCTTTTTTCTTTGGGTCATCCATTTGTGTTGCGTCAA
>LIEC01010786.1:197862-210722 GCA_001925005.1 Drosera capensis | reverse complement strand
CGTGGGAGTTGGGCTGATGCCATAGTTATTTGGACAAATTGTGTCGCACTCTTGGAAGATAATATTCCTCCGTTTTTATATAATACTCACTCCAGTTTTTTAAAAATTATTTAAAAATATATATAATATTTATTATATTTTTATATTTATATTAAATTAAATATACTATCCCAATATATCTTATTTTCTCTTACATTTTCTTACATATTTTCATATCAATTTTTATTCATAAAAAAATATAATATGATAATCAAATTCAACTCTCACATAAAATCTCATGTTACATCAAATTGTTGCATATAATTTCAAACAAAATGAGTAATTATAACATGGTAGTATAATATTCTTTTCGTACTAATTTATATATAATTATTTGATCCAATACGTGATTTTATATGTGTATTAATTTTTTATATATTTTGATGAAGAAATTTTTTTAATAGTAATGAAATATAAGATAATAGTTGAGATAGTAGATAATTGAGTGTACTGTAACAGATAGTGATTATTTTATATTTTTTATATGAAAAATTTACCAAAATTGAAAAGATTGTAAATAAATTTGGAAAACAAAAAATAGCGTTGTATGTATATTGGGACGAATGAAGTAATATTACATTATAAATATAATTTAAGCTATTTTGTCATTTGTTTTAACGTTACAATATAATTATTTCAATTGAATAAAATAGAAAAATATAATTTAAATTATCATTAATATTTTATAATAATTTTATGTAAAATAACTTTTGATCATTCTGTAAAGAATTTATAATACAAATTTTTTTTGTCTACTTGTACAAAATATAATTTTAATGATAAGGAAATAGTAACACTTTTTTTTATTTAAATTGTTTCGAAATATATACGATATTTTTTATATTTAACAAAGTTTTTACATTCATTGTTATCGTATGTTTCATTACCCTTCTAACAGTTACTACAACAAAACGCCTCAAACATTATTAAAATACAAAATAACCAGATTAAGTAAGTTGGATCTATGTCACGATGGAGACTATTAATAAAAATATGTAGATCCATATCAATCAATTTATAGAATAGAAACTCATCCAAATTAATCATCTGCCAGGAATCAGATTTGAACTGGTGACACGAGGATTTTCAGTCCTCTGCTCTACCAACTGAGCTATCCCGACCATTCCCAATGCATCATCTAATAAAAAATTAAGTCATACATAAATTGCGGTATGGTTCAAATTTTTTTTATGTTTTTTGAAACAGATGAAGTAAAATGATTTGATGCGGATCGTTGTTTATGTACACGTTTTATTAGGATATTTTTTTATGTTGAATTACTCCATCCATTTTAATAAAATTATAACACTTATAAATTAGATCGTCTAATTAAATTATAATCTTATCTTATTTGAAAATTTTTTCCCTAAAAAATATCAAAACATCATTATTATTTATTTTATATCACACTAACCTAACCCATCATTTTTTCTTTTCCTTTTTCTTTTTTCATTTCTTTCACTCACAAAAATTGAAGGACAATTTAATCTTTATACCAAAAATCAATATATACACATAAATTATTATATCAAATCAAATAATTATAATTCTATTAAAATGGAGGAAATATTTTTTCCGATGGGAAATGATATTGAATTAGTATTATTTCCTCAATTCCAACTCTCAACAAAATTATAACACTTAATAAATTGAGTCTTTTCAATTAAATTATAATTTTATCTTATTTAAAAAAAATTCCTATAAAAAAGTCAAAACACACTTACTGTTTATTTTATGGAAAAAAGAAATTTATTAATAGGAACATATAAGTTCTGTGTTGATAGGATATATCCAACTATACATATTTTTTTTAATTATTTTTATTTTTTAAAATTACATAATTATTTTATTCACATTCTTCATTACTCCTTAGCAATATATAATGATAGTATCATATTTTATTTGTTTTTATTTTATATCAGATTAATTTATCGTATAATTTTTTCTTTTTTTTATTTACTTTTTTATTCACAAAAATTAAAAAAAATTTTGATTTTTATATCAAAAATCAATACATATATAAATTATTATACAAAATCAATTTATTTTAAGTTTATTGGGGGATGAAATATTAATCTCCGGATTTTATCCCAAAAAACACACACCCAATGATGTCATTTTTGTTTGGTAGCGTGATTGTAACGCGTGGGCCACTCTTCACAGACCACCCTCATGAAAACGAAACCCTAATCCATCACCCATTATCGTTTCCCGCGCCACAACACACTCACACATCGAGTCGCGATAGAAAACCCAAAAATGCAGATCGCCGACAACGAAATCGTCGAAGCCTCAAACATCTTGCGGCGATGACGCGGAAGCGGGTTTCCGAGATCGATGAAGTTGACTACGCGGTTGATCTCGCCGCATAGGTTCGATTCCTGACATCGTCTTTCGGTTTTTTGTGTTTTCGATTAGGGTTTCGTTGATTCTAAAGTTTGTGATGTGTGATCAAAACTGTTTGATGATGAGCAGTTGAAGTTTACGTTGAACTGTTGTTTTGATTGCTTGTTTGATAATCAATCGGTGTGGGAAACGGTTGTTGATGTGTCCATCGTCTTTGAAATGGACCGGAGTATTTTGGGGATTAGATTTGAGTATTTGAGATTTGGTAGAGCGCCTTATGTGATCTTAAGCTAATGCCATAGATATCATCCAGAGAAAGCAAGCTCTGGTGTTATGCTGATTGGGATGTGTTTTATGGTAGTTCTCTGCAAATTTCGTATCTGTCTTGTCGTCAGTGTTCCATATCGTTCTGAAATGTGTCTAAATGCTAGTGATTAAACGGCTGCTAATGCCTCTAAATGTCGATGTCTTGGAATCTAGGAAATGTATCGAGAAACTTGAGTAATGCACAGAAATGTTCTCCTTATAGATGTCCGGAAACCCCAGAGAAATTTAGAAATGTTCTGAATCCTCAGAAATGCCCAAACAGGCCAGCATGTCTAAGAACCTCAAAAGTGTTATGCTGGGAAATCGTAGAAGTTGGAACTATAAAAAAAATGTGTGAAATTTTATAGTTACTATTATTAAGAATGTTAATCGTTGCGGTTTCGGTTATTCATTGCGGTTTTTTTTGTTTCGGTTATGAGATATCAAACCGTAAACAAACTGTTTAACAATAGATTATATTTTCAAAACCCTAACCATTTATTATTCGGTTATGGTTAAATCGATTTTTAATTGGTTACGGATAAACGGTTAAACGGTTCTTAACCGGGTATGGTTAACCGTTTGAAACATGATGTTAAATCGGTTCCTCATCCGATTAACCGTTTATAACTGATTAAAATTTAGAAAATAAAAACACGGATATATAATCATATTCATACTTCATTACGCAGCAGCAGCTCCTGCTGCAACTCAAGCTGCAACTCCAACATGAATACAATTCAAAAAAAAAAAACCCCCGGAAAAAATTACTATGCAAAAATTCCAGTATTCCACAATTCTAACAGATTATTCCTACTTCATTACATAAACAACTCGGATACATAAACATCAGCAGTTCCATGTGTAATTCCAGCACCAGTTCCTGCAGGAGTTTCATAATCAAAACATAAAATGAACAGCTCCAGCAGCAACAGCTCAAGGCTTCATCATTCATCTCTAGAGATCTATATACAACACCACATTCATAACTTGCAATATAAATACGCACATCAATCAAATAATTATTGAAGTTTAAGAATGATATTCAATCTTATTTATGAGATTTTACCTTGATTATCTACCAAAACATCACAAGGTTCTTCAACGCTGAGATAGAGAAATCAGCGAGATAGAGACTCAAAGATGATAGCAGGAGTCATTAAACGGATAGATTTATTGTTGAAGGAATTATTGAAGGAATCATTGATTTAGAGAGAAATTGGTGATTAGAAGAAGAAGAGATGTGTGCGCATGATAGAAAGAGATGCGGCAGGCAGGAGAAAGGAAAGGAGAACTAGGGTTTGACAACCTTGACTTTTTAGGCTCTATTTATATCTTGAGTTATACGATTTTCATGTTTAATTTGGTTTTTAGTTGGTTAAAATCGATGGTTAATCGATGAAAAATCGTACCGAACCGAAAAAATAATTCGGTTATAAAATCAAAACCAAAACCGAAATGTTTTAATAATTGGTTAATCGGTTTCGGGTTTTACGGTTCAGTTTTGGTTTGATAAACGGTTTTTTAATCGTTTTAATATCCTTAACTATGATTTCCTAAAGTGAATGTAAAAATGCCTTGAAATGAAGTGTTAAAAACATCATATATGTTGTTGATGTCAAAAAGACAAGTCAGGATTTTCCCAAAATATTGAAAGTGCCGCATAGTGATATGTCGAACTGCCTCAAAATAAGATGTTGAAAATGCTGGTGATCTCGTCAAATGAAATAATGCAAATGTTGCAAATCTCCCTACTGTTGCAAATGTCTCAAAATGGTATAAATTTCCCAAAATGTCAGAAATGGCTTGAAGCGAATTGTCTGAAATTCATTTGACTCAGAATGTCGCGAATGTCTCCAAATGTTGGAAATGACAGAGACCTCGAAGTGTCAAAATGTCAAAATGTCAAAATTTGACTCATTGAATTACCCCTTAAATGTCAAAATTGCCTCAAATTGAGATTTTAAAGCCTCAAAATGAGTTTTCTGTGATGTGGAAATCTCCTCAGCTGAATGAGATGTTGGTACCCCCATAATGTCGGAAATGCTTGGAAATGAAATGTTGGAAATGCCCCAGATCGTGGGGTTGAAAATGCCTGGAGTGAGATGTCAGAAATACCTCGTAATGAGATGGGGGAAATCTCTTGAAATTAAATGCTTTAAAAATTGATAATGTTGCAATTTTCCTGAGATAAAATATCCAAAATTTTTGACACTTTGGTAAAGTCACAGGATGTTGGTAACGTTACGATACGCCTGAAAAATACAACTCTGAGGCACTTCAGTATTGTTTTATTGTTTGTGTGTTGGAATGGAGTACAAGTCTGACCCTTCAGTAATGCCTTGCTGCTCCAGCTGTAGCGGATGGAAGAGTTAGCTAATTATCCCTTGACAAACAAATTGAGATGTAAACAGAAGACTTGTTCCTTATCACTGCTTCTGTTTCCGGAAGGATGTAAGTGTTGGAAACCATCCTTGCTGTATTGAGTTTAGAACTTTGTTCTGACTAAAAAAAAACAGTAGATCAGTGATGCTATATTGAGTTGAATGCTGAATACCTGTAACCAACTTTGACGATGGGTTATCTTGTGCTAGCAAGCACAGTTCAGAACCGATCATGATCGTTGAAGCAAGTCTTAGTATAACTCTGTTATCACTAAGACCCCGCATGTTAACACAATCAGCTAGTCAACACTACTTATTTTGAGCCTAACGTGATGGTTTTGTGTTTGGTGAGACCACTTGTGTTGGCTATAAGTGAAAAAAACACGGATTGCTATAAGCAGAAAAAAGAAGCTTTTCTCAATCTGTTAGTTTTTGCCTCATTTGTTGACCAAGCAAATTACTTCTGTCTCCTTGAGTAATTGATTATGACATCCAATACCCTGACTTTATCCATTCCCTCATCCTCTTGAGTCTATTTTGGTAATTTTCACTACTTAAGAACTAAACAACAATTTCATCCGTACCCGACACAACCTGCTTATTTAAAAAACACAATAAGTTACAACTTTTGACTTTTAGTTATAAGCATTTAAAATTATTTTTTTCAGTTTTATCAAACAGCCCCTAACTGTCGTTTCACGTTGAGATGTTAATCTCATTTTAACACTTTGGCCTCTTTTTCGATCAGATATCTTCCCTGGATATTACAATAGAAGATTCAGACATCGTGAGAGCCCTGTCAGGCTATATTACATCAACGTGATTGAAAATTTGTTCCTCGATGCCTCAAAAGGCAGATTTTTCAGGTAACAATTCCTTCCAGGTAGATCATTAAATATTTCATTATCGCTATCTTCTTTATCTAGACAGAAGTAAGGCGCTGCCAATAACATGCACCACTTTGGTGCAAAGTGTAAACCAACTTAGTAACTAGAATCATGTGTTAATGATGGATCTCCTTTCCCAAAATTTCTCAAATAGTAATGACTGTATGATTGGTTGTAAGAATTTTAGAGTGGGATAGCAAAGATTTGTAAGTAGTTGAAGTAAATGGGACTGGCGCAGTGAGAGAGCATAAGTGATGGTTGAAACCTTAGAAGTGTCCAACGTTCAGTTGGCATAGGCAATGCATGCATGTAACTAAGAGAGAGCTGGAGAAAGTCATCTGCCGGGAGGGTCAAGGACTCAAATCTGTTTAGTTTCAAAGTGCCGTCAACTGTTCTGAGATAACTATGTCTCAATTAAAATAGCTGGAATGCATGTGTCAACTTTTCTAGAGAATCTGAATGGTATTCTGATCTATCGAGCTAAGTGTGCAAGAGCTGCAGTGATGTATATCCTGTGGATTGGGAGTTAGATGGCAGTCTTCTTCATTTCAAGCATGGAAATGTAATCTTGAGGATATCCCTACTTGCGTATGCAAAATGCAAAAATAAAGATTTTGACGGTTGCATGTATGCATCAGGATTATCCACATTGCAATGTCTTTGGAGAAGGATGTTAGCATTGTTCTCATGTAATGGCATGTATTGCTTTACAGGAAGAATGATTCATAGGCTTTGCAATGCCTAGGTGTCTGCTAGAAAACTCGTGTTGCAGAGTCATGAGGATTTTCCCAAGAAGCTTCAGGTAACAGATGAGTTCTCCAGAGCTGTAGTGCTTTACTTGTTTCTTTTCTCATATTTCGCTTTCACTAATGAATTCAAGTCCTTTTATAAAATCAATCATGGTATTCTTAAGTTTCTTCATCCACTCGACAAAGAATAGTAGTTATTTGCTCCAACTACATACAGTTCTACAGTAGTTATTTGCTCTTGATTTCTGGAACTTAGTTTAGTCCCCTGTTCATTGAACACTCTCATCTGCTTTCTAAACAGCTGATTTAGCTTAGAGATACTATGTGGAAGAGCATTGTCAGTCGATGAGGAGTTGTGCAAGTTAGGCCTATATTTTTAAGTGCTGACACTGAACTATTATGGTGTCGATATGTAAAATCATAGAATCTCGCTCGAAGTATGGGATTTGAAAATGGCAGGATTTTACGGAAGCATGACCTTAACTAGTACTTCTATGCCTGTTGCTTGAATAGCGCTAGTTATAGTTTCTTTTCGATTCTCTTTATGTGAACTCTCTTCTGGTTGTTGCATTTGTAGTATGTATACTTAATAAGAGAGAATTACAAACTGGACGTTGTGAAAAACATGTTTTTGGCATTCTACTTGTTGCTATTAGACATTTATCTCATGTATGTATGACAGTAAAGTTGAGCTCGCATTGGCTGTGAGTCTCTTATCAGTGAAACTTTGTTAAGGATTGCTCGTGCCCATGTTTCCTGCCATTCAGTTTGGAGCAAATGTACTGATATTTGAGTACTGCCTTTTCAAAAGGGTCAGAACTGCTGGCATTATTTTCTTGTGGCTGCCAACTGACCTGAAGGTGGCCTTGTGAAAGCAGTTAAAATGTCAAATCGTTGGTGAGTACATTCTTCGTTTATGATCTTGGGAGATGAATAGTTGTGCTATATGGTGATGTAAATTTATCAACTATTGGCAAAAGTTCGTACTTCTATAGACTAGATATTGACTCATACTTCTGTATAATCCATGCCGGACTACTTAAAACACTAATTTGGTGTTAATCAAATGCATCAGGATAATATGGACTTCTCATTGGAATTGTGCAAGAATTTTCCTATAAGCGGAAATTGAGGGTTCAATGGAGATCCCCTTATTTCCGCCATTGATCGGGCAGATTGAACCTTGCGATAGGCTTTATTTGTAGGCTTTCTTTCAACCCTTATGAACCAGAGTACCAGGAATGTATCCAGGTATTTATGCTTTCCTACAAATAACTTTTTTTGGTTGCTGTGTGCGGTAATCTCTTTCTCCGGGTGACATAAGTAAATAGACATTTTGTTTGAGGGGGTGGCAACAGACTGGTGAGCTCAACGACTTCACTGTCTCTATAAAGCTGGAAATTGAATGGCTAGTTGCATACAATATACTCTACTACATATATGCTAGTACTAACTAGTGGTGTTGAAACACAAAGACACTATCATTATGCACCTATAGAGATATAGCTACTCATTGTAGCGACCACTTCACCATTATTATACGATCATCTACCCACTCATCCTGCTTTTTGATTACAACCAGTAACAATGGTATGGGGTCAATATTCTTATCCGTGGTCCCCTGAGTCCAATAATGATTCCACGAATCTACAAAGGCCATCCTTCGGTTTTTTTAAAATTCGATCAAATACAACTCTTAATTATTAATTTTTAAGGACAATCAAAGTGTGTCAATAGCTTAGAGTGATGTTGAACTGTAGAAATGGTCGTCCCTTGCTTGTGTTCATCCAAATATAATTCTTATTCTTCAGCATCAAATTTAAACGTATCATAATTGTCTTTTCCAAGACATGGGTCTATTACATGTCATCCACTCACATGTTTCTTTCCCCTAGAGCATCTGATGCAAAGACATGGTTCATCCAACACGAAATTAATAAGCAGACAGCCATATAAGGTTCGAAATCTCAATACATCATGAGCAAACGGTCGTCTCAAAACGAGCTTAAATAGAATTAAAAAAAAACCGTGGTTTCCTTAATTAATGAAATTTAATCCTAAAACTAAACTTAAAAATTAAAATAACTAACTAAAGTAGTTTCCTTAATTAATGAAATTTAATCCTATCACTAAACTTAAAAATTAAAATAACTAACTAAATATTTAAACAAAAATAATAATAAAATGTAGTCCATCAGAGTTTTGAATTCTTGCATCAGCATGTTGCCTTCAGCGTTTCATTGTATTGTGTTCCATCGGCCAACTCAAAGCTGTTACTTATCTTGTTCATCGCATTTACTCCTTCCTAACCGTGCATTCTTGACACCAAGACTGGTCTAATCTTGTGACCCAGTTCTGTGAGATACCACAACTGATGCATTTTTGTGGTTCTCCTTGGTGCTTTTGCCCCCATTTTATAATCTTAATTATCAGAAGGAAAAAAAAAACCCAAGACTGGTCTAATCACTTATCCTATGAAGTGACCTTTTAGCTTTAGTAGAATCTTGTTGTCGTTCAATATTTCCACGCAATCCTGAGATCTACTCTGTTAGATCAGTGCCTAATGTTCTTTCGCTTCCGTTGTGCATCAAATCCAGTCTGATGCAAATATGTGATTTCAGAATTTGGCCCTCTAATAGCCAGCATTTGGGAGTCACTAATTCCTTGGTCCAGTGCTGCACTGTAAAGCTCAGCTCATTCGTGCACTAATATATCTACTCATACTAGAACTTAAGCCATTTCAAAAACTGGGGAGACTGGAACAAGGCATGTGTAGTATGTCGTTAGATTACCCGGTAAAGGCTCCAATTCATTTACTTTTTTAATAAATGAATACCTTGATAACAAGCTATTATTGCTTGTTCTTGCTGAATTCTTTCTTTTAATAATTGGTTTATAGGAATTGCTTCGAAGAACTAAATATTCCAAATGGCATAGCTAAAAGGAATATCTTTTCACCGCACCACAACGACATCAATTTATCACTAAATCAGCCCAATGATTAATTAGGGAAATTTCTAAGTTATTATGTCATGACCATGGGTGAAAGCATAATATAAATGGTTATCTTACCTTCTGGTAATATATATGGTTATCTTTAATTTGGCTAGCTTCGGGTTTATGTGTCTTTTGTTTGAATTTTAGAAAGGTGTTCTAAAATTTATCCTACGCCTATACATGATCTTTTGACGAGATGAAAACTTCAGCCCGACAATAAGAACTATTTGGACCAATGAAAGTTTCTTCGGGACCAAAGAGTTTTGACTTCCATCATTGCAATATCTCGATGATCTTATCTTTTTTTTAATAACGAAAATCACAATCTGTTGTGAAACAAGTTTTTTCAGTTATTGAACTGATTCGTTGATTCGTTGATATATGCGGTTTGATTTTGTCGGACGATAAACGTTGAAATTAACAAAGTAATTAAAATATTTTGAAGAGAGAATATTAAGATCAAGAGATATTTTCTTCTTTTTAAAATATGTATATAATATTTTACAAATGAGCTCTATTTATAGGACTCAAGATAATTAAGTAACACCTAATTTTTTTTACCTAATTAAGATGATCAGGTCTAATTAATAGCTGATTAGATAAGTTTTTTTAATAGTCTCAATAGTAGGTGAGATCTAAAGAAAAATATTTAGGTTTAGATATAAATATATTATTTTCAAAGAGTAATTATAATTAAATAATTTACAACAAAATCCAACATTTACACGCATAAATGCCAATCTTTGCATCCATTGTTATACTTGTCCCCTCATTAATAGTTTCATAAATAACCGTAAAGTGATGTTGAAATGCAAAAGGATCAAGGGCCTGTGTTGTGGTTGGAATTGAAGCAGCTGGGTACGTTGTTTAAATCGTGTACGGATAGGTAGGTTTGCACATGGTGTGTGCTCGGGTGTGGGGAGCCCAGATGACACCTATTTTCTGGACTTATACTTTTTATACAAATTTATAGTATCACATTTTTATAAGTCATAATGTTATTTATTCCTTCGATTATTCTGTGTAGTTATAGTACTAGCAACATGCTGGCCTAATTTTTATGAGGCTTGTTGCCTTGCTTGTGATTGTTGGTGGTCGTATTAAATTTATCATGAACTCACATGGTTGCATAGGCTCTCAACTTTCAACTGCCCCTATCCCCTTCAATTCCTTTGCATGATTAGTTTTGATGATTGAACCGACTCTACACTATGTATAATGTAGATATCTAATAGTACTCCGCCACGGAGCATGGTTTTCATCGTGAGGTCGTAATGAGTCATGCATATATTTTTAAGAGCCATTTGTTGTTTATAGTTCGGGTGGATCTTTGTCTTTGTTTCATAGCATTTGGATTTGGATTATTAAGTTTAAGTAGATATCTATATATCCCAGATCATACCTATGGCGAGAACATCTTGGTGTTGTTGAAGTTCATGTTAAAGGTTTATTGGCTTATCAGCGTGGCCTGACTTCGGGCAATGTATGTAGCTTTCATGTGAGAAGTTGACATGCAGGCCCATCAAATCGATTAGATAAAAAAGGCGCTATACTTTGCATTGATGTTAAGTTGCACAAGATTTGAATGAATAGCATATCAGGAAAGCTAGGTTTCGTCCTTTGCCGTATCATGTGTCACCTACTTAAGTTCTGCCTCTTTTACCATCTTTTTCGTGATCATTGATTTCTGAACTCTTTTTGTTTGTGGACTGCGTGTTGATCATACACGATGCTTCTGGAGCCATTGAAGTACAATGTGTCATGTGTTTCTCGCCAGTCTATCTAATTATTTTAGTACACACCTTCTGTTGCCAATAAGAAGGCATTAGTTTTATCTTTTATTTTTCATTTCCTTTGGGTTTTTCATAGTTGAGATAATCAATACCCAGTTTTTCGATAGTTGTTACTTTTGGGTATGATGTTTTAAATTTTTATTTTGGTTGGGTGATATTTCAGTTTGTTCACTAATATTGATCATTAAGTTTTTTAAAGAACGAATGAACTTTTTGTGATTCGTAGAATGAGATGTGAGTTGAGTTGCGTGATCCGGCAGGTGACCTAAAAGGGTATATTGGTGTACTGTTTGATGATAACGTTGAAAGCCACCATTGATTGGGGCGGGTCATCAAAGTCATGAATTCTTTGATGTTATTCCCCAAGACCATAGAGATATGTTGTTGGGCTATCCTTAGTGTGGAGGTAAATTTATCTCTGTTGTACGTGTATTGAAGTTGTGTTGGCCAGTATTGAGGAGTCCGAAGTGTATTATATTTTGACTTGATCCTTATCAGTGATATTAGGAGTCAAGTGAAGCTGTAAGTTTACTGGGTTACATTTGGACGAAGGTGTTATGATCTATTTCAGGTTGGAGGCTGTGAATTCCAGAAAATGGGTCATATTCATGATATGGGTGAGTTTGAGAAGAATTCCACCACAGATGTTTATGATCTTGATGTTTAAGGGGAGTGTATGGTTATGTTATGCCACATTCGTCGAGAAGAATTCCACTACAGGTGTTATGATCTTGATGTTTAAGCGGAGTGTATGGTGAAGTTATGTTATGCCACATTCGTTGAGATGAAGGGAGATGCTCGTTTATAAGAAGATGCTAGTCTAAAAGCTTATCACCTGTTGTTAAGCAGTGTTGGACGGGAGACTAATAGCGACAACATTCTGATGTGGGGAAAAGCTGCTTTAACTCTCTTATTGTTAACTGGGATCTGACAGAACCTACTGGTCCTGCCTGACTAATTTCCTATGAACAGATGATCATGAATTTATGATGTCGAGTACTAATAGACAGAGCCTAGATTAACAGCCGTGGTTGAAACATGAAAGATTTCAGTCGTTAAGATAATGTTGTTTGGAGGCGAATTATTTTTAATGATCCTGCTAGGCTCCTCTATTCCAAGTTGAGTGACTTTGGGAAAAGATATAGCTTGAGATGGAGAAGCTGTGGGCAAACGCTTGGCAATATGGCTGGCTGGACATGGTCCTGCTCATGGCCCTTGATGGGTCTGCTTCACTTGAGCATTATCATTATGTATTTATGTATTGTATGTATGCATGAGCTTGACCTACAGCTAGCGATAGCGAAATGAAGCATATATACATGCATGCACCTCATGCATATGCATGTAGTATATGAATGA